>JASTWF010000057.1:1983359-2097146 GCA_030390025.1 Squalus acanthias | reverse complement strand
GGGGAGGGAAAGAGGGGGGAGGGAAAGAGGGGAGAGGGAAAGAGCGTGGACCTGAGCGGGAGCGGCATAAAGGGAGCCGAGCGGCGATTCAAAAAAACCCACAAGGAGTGACGTCACAGGATAGCTGGTAACTGATTGGTTGGTAAAGGTCACGCCGTTTCTTTCTCTTCAAGTTAAGGGCCGGGGTTAAATAGCTGGTTAGGGATAAAGCAGGAGCTTGGAGATTAGTAACTGTTAATACTATATTAAGTTAATAACTTGAATTAGAAACATCTTATCTTAAGTTTCTGTAAAGTTAGTTAATAGTCGAATAAAGAAAGGTATGGCAGGGCAGCTCGGTCCAGCGGAATGCACATCCTGCACCATGTGGGAACTCCAGGACGCTTCACGTGTCCTGGACGACCACGTGTGCAGGAGGTGTCAGCTGGAGGAGCTCGAGCTCCGGGTTTCGGAGCTTCAGCACAGCTGGCGTCACTGCGGTGCATCCGCGAGGCTGAGAGCTACGTGGACAGCACGTTTCAGGAGGTGGTCACCCCGCAGCTGGGTGGGGGGGGGGCGGGGGGCGGCAAGGGTGAACAGCCAAAGGTCGTGGTCCACATCGGTACCAACAACACAGGTAGAAAGAGGGATGAGGTCCTGTCGGCAGATTTCAGAGAGCTAGGAAAGAGATTAAAAAGCAGGACCTCAAAGGTAGTAATCTGTGGATTACTCCCGGTGCCACGCGCGAGTGAGTATAGAGATAGGAGGATAGAACAGGTGAATGCGTGGCTGGAGAGATGGTGCAGGAGGGAGGGCTTCAGATTCCTGGGGCCGGTTCTGGGGGAGGTGGGACCTGTACAGGCCGGACGGGTTGCACCTCAACAGAGCCGGAACCAATATCCTCGTGGGGAGGTTTGCTAGTGCTATTGGGGAGGGTTTAAACTAAGTTGGCAGGGGGATGGGCGCCAGGATGTAGCATTAGAAAGGAGAAACAAAGGGCACCAAGGATTGGGAGAGACGGATAGCACTAAAGTAAGAAATAGTGCGGTATTAGGTGGGGTCAGACTAAGAGAGAACGCAGGAAGGTCTAAGATAGGTTTACAGTGTATGTCTGTGAACGCACGAAGCGTGGTAAACAAGGTTGGTGAGCTGCAGGCACAAATAGCCACATGGGAATATGATGTCGTGGCAATAACGGAGACCTGGCTCAAAAGAGGGCAGGATTGGGTTTTAAATATTCCTGAATATAAGGTGTTCAGGAAAGATAGGAGGTGGTGTGGCAGTATTGGTTAAGGAGAATGTTACAGTGCTGGAGAGAGAGGATGTCCTGGAGGGTCAAGGACAGAATCTATATGGTTAGAGTTAAGAAATAATAGAGGTGCCATTACACTACTTGGTGTATTCTATAGACCACCAAATAGTGGGAAAAATATGGAGGAGCAAATTTGCAGAGAAATTACAGAGAGGTGCAAGAACTATAAAGTAGTGATAATGGGGGACTTCAATTATCTTAATATAGACTGGGATAGTAATCGTGTAAAGGGCAGAGAGGGGGAAAATTTTCTGAGTTGTGTTCAGGAGAACTTTCTTGATCAGTATGTTTCCGGCCCAACGAGGAAGGAGGCATTGCTGGATCTGGTTCTGGGGAATGAGGTAACTCAAGTGGAGCAAGCGCCAGTAGATGAACATTTAGGGAACAGTGATCATAGTATCATAAGGTTTAGATTAGCTATGGAAAAGGACAGGGAGCAATCTGGAGTAAAAGTACTTAATTGGAGGAAGGCAAAATCAGTGGGATGAGAACGGATCTGGCCCGGGTAAATTGGAATCAAAGATTGGCAGGCAAAACAGTAATCGAACAATGGGCTGCCTTTAAAGAGGAAATAGTTCGGGTACAGTCGAGGTACGTTCCCACTAGGGGGAAAGGCAGGGCAACTAAAGTCAGAGCTCCCTGGATGATGAAAGAGATAGCGAGTAAGATGAAGCAGAAAAAGAGCGCGTATGACAGATGTCAGGTCAAGAATACATCTGAGAATCAGGCTAAAGAAAGAAAGTTCAGAGGAGAAGTGAAAAAGAAAATAAGAGGGACAAAGAGAGGGTATGAGAATAGACTGGCAGCTAACATAAGAGGTAATCCAAAAGTCTTCTATCGGCATATAAATAGTAAACGGGTAGTAAGAGGAGGGGTGGGGCCGATTAGGGACCAAAAAGGAGACCTATGCATGGAGGCAGAGGGCATGGCTGAGGTACTAAATGAGTACTTTGCATCTGTCTTCACCAAGGAAGAGGATGCTGCCAAAGACATAGTGAAGGAGGAGGTAGAGGAGATACTGGATGGGATAAGAATTGATAAAGACGAGGTACCAGAAAGGCTGGCTGTACTTAAAGTAGATAAATCACCAGGACCTGATGGGATGCATCCTAGGACGCTGAGGGAAGTGAAGGAAGAAATCGTGGAGCTGCTGGCCATAATCTTCCAATCCTCCTTAGAAATGGGGGTGGTGCCAGAGGACTGGAGAATTGCAAATGTTATGTCCTTGTTCAAAAAAGGGTGTAATGATAAACCCAGCAACTACAGGCCAGTCAGTTTAACCTCGGTAGTGGGGATGCTTCTAGGGAGGGAGGACCGAGGGATGGAGGGAGAAAGAGCGAGAGAGAGGCAGGGAGGGAGAGAGACGGAGACAAACATGCACACAGACATGGACAGGGAGAAGGAACAGACGTCAAGCGGAGGACAGAGACAGCTCAAGCTCGGGTTGGGGAAGAGATGCTGTGATTAAACACCCCACTATAGAACCAGACATTGCAACAAGCGGGAGGGCAGAGAGAGCCGCCCTGTGTATTGTGACTCCCCGAGCTGATAGATAGCGGGGGCAGAAAGAGCCGCCCTGTGTATTGTGTGACTCCCCGAGCTGATAGATAGCGGGAGGGCAGAGAGAGCCGCCGTGTATTGTGACCCCCGAGCTGATAGATAGCGGGAGGGCAGAGAGAGCCGCCCTGTGTATTGTGACTCCCCGAGCTGATAGATAGCGGGGGCAGAGAGAGCCGCCGTGTATTGTGACCCCCGAGCTGATAGATAGCGGGAGGGCAGAGAGAGCCGCCGTGTATTGTGACCCCCCAAGCTGATAGATAGCGGGAGGGCAGAGAGAGCCGCCGTGTATTGTGTGACTCCCCGAGCTGATAGATAGCGGGAGGGCAGAGAGAGCCGCCGTGTATTGTGTGACTCCCCGAGCTGATAGATAGCGGGAGGGCAGAGAGAGCCGCCCTGTGTATTGTGACTCCCCGAGCTGATAGATAGCGGGAGGGCAGACTGGTCAGCATTCTAAATAGCGAGCAGCCTCGCTGCCCTGCGCTCACCGTGTTAGCCCTGTGCTTACTGTGTCACCGCCGTGTGCTTACCTTGTCACCGCCGTGTGCTTACCATGTTAGCCCTGTGCTTACCTGGTCACCGCCGTGTGCTTACCGTGTTAGCCCTGTGCTTGCCGTGTCACTGCCCTGTGCTTGCCGTGTCACTGCCCTGTGCTTACCGTGTCACTGCCCTGTTTTTACCGTGTCACCGCCCTGCGCTTACCGTGCCAGTCATGTGCTTACCGTGTCACTGCCCTGTGCTTACCGTGTCACTGCCCTGTGCTTACCATGCCAGTCATGTGCTTACCGTGTCACCGCCGTGTGCTTACCATACCAGTCATGTGCTTACCGTGTCACCGCCGTGTGCTTACCGTACCAGTCATGTGCTTACCGTGTCACCGCCGTGTGCTTACCGTACCAGTCATGTGCTTACCGTGTCACTGCCCTGTGCTTACCGTACCAGTCATGTGCTTACCGTGTCACTGCCCTGTGCTTACCGTGTCACCACCGTGTGCTTACCGTGTCACTGCCATGTGCTTACCGTGCCATTTTGCTTTGTACACGGTCCCGAAAGATCCGGCTCCGATCCTCTTCAGTACGTGGATCTCACTCACTTGGATCTCCCAGTAGAAGCTGGAGTCTCGGTATGCCCGTGCCCTCTGGAACACAAGCAAGGCTGAGTTATTCATAGACCGGCAGAAAGGGCGGTGCCTCTCCCAACGGGCAGCCCACGCCCAAAGGGCAAATCTCCTGTGTGACGCACTGCGGGCCGTGAGACGCACTGCGGGACGCACTGCGGGCTGCGTTAGACTGTACACAGCACCCTGACGTCCACATGCTACCCTGTCACTGACTTTCGGTCACATATCTCTTAAGGGTCTTGAGGTGTGTTTTTTTTATTCGTTTGTGGGATGTGGGCGTTGCTGGCCAGGCCGGCATTTATTGCCCATCCCTAATCGCCCTTGAGAAGGTGGTGGTGAGCCGCCTTCTTGAACCACTGCAGTCCGTGTGGTGAAGGTGCTCCCACAGCGCTGTTAGGGAGGGAGTTCCAGGATTTTGACCCAGCGACGATGAAGGATCGGCGATATATTTCCAAGTCAGGATGGTGTGTGACTTGGAGGGGAACTTGGAGGTGGTGGTGTTCCCGTGCGCCTGCTGCCCTTGTCCTTCTAGGTGGAAGAGGTCACGGGGTTGGGAGGTGCTGCCGAAGAAGCTGCCATGATGGGATTTGAATTCATGTCTCCGGATCATTAGTCCCTGGATCACTAGCCAAGTAACACAACCACGATGCTGCTGTATCCTCATCCCAAATAAGGTCATGTCCACACCTGGAGTGCTGGGCCCAGTTCTCCCGCCGCGCCACTCACCACTTTCTTCCTCTCATCCGACGAGGACGGCTTCCTCTCCCGGTTCGGCGTACAGGGCGACTTGGGTTGTGGCGTGGGCGGTCCCTGCGGCGAGGCCGAGTGGGGCGGGCTGGGCGACAGCTTGCAGTAGCCTGCGGGGGTCAGAGGTCACAGCGTCAGGCTCCTACACCGGCGCGATCCTGCCCCCCCCCCCACCCCCGCGCATCTTCACCCTTCATCCGCTCCGCGCCCAATCCCCGCATCTCAAGTCTGCTCGTTCTATACTCCGGGTCCGCCTGTTCCTGTACCCCCAGATTCGCCTGATCCTGTACCCCAGATCCGCCTGTTCCTGTACCCCAGATCCGCCTGTTCCTGTAGCCCAGGTCCGCCTGTCCCTATAACCCAGGTCCGCCTGTCCCTATTGCCCAGGACCACCTGTTCCTGTAGCCCAGGTCCGCCTGTCCCTATAGCCCAGGTCCGCCTGTCCCTATTGCCCAGGACCGCCTGTTCCTGTAGCCCAGGTCCGCCTGTCCCTGTAGCCCAGGACCGCCTGTCCCTGTAGCCCAGGTCCGCCTGTCCCTGTAGCCCAGGTCCGCCTGTCCCTGTAGCCCAGGTCCGCCTGTCCCTGTAGCCCAGGTCCGCCTGTCCCTGTAGCCCAGGTCCGCCTGTCCCTATTGCCCAGGACCGCCTGTCCCTGTACACAGGTCCGCCTGTCCCTATTGCCCAGGTCCGCCTGTCCCTGTAGCCCAAGTCCGCCTGTCCCTGTAGCCCAGGTCCGCCTGTCCCTGTAGCCCAGGTCCGCCTGTCCCTGTAGCCCAGGTCCGCCTGTCCCTGTAGCCCAGGTCCGCCTGTCCCTGTAGCCCAGGTCCGCCTGTCCCTGTAGCCCAGGTCCGCCTGTCCCTGTAGCCCAGGTCCGCCTGTCCCTGTAGCCCAGGTCCGCCTGTCCCTGTAGCCCAGGTCCGCCTGTCCCTGTAGCCCAGGTCCGCCTGTCCCGGTAGCCCAGGTCCGCCTGTCCCGGTAGCCCAGGTCCGCCTGTCCCTATTGACCAGGACCGCCTGTTCCTGTAGCCCAGGTCCGCCTGTCCCTGTAGCCCAGGTCCGCCTGTCTCTGTAGCCCAGGTCCGCCTGTCCCGGTAGCCCAGGTCCGCCTGTCCCGGTAGCCCAGGTCCGCCTGTCCCGGTAGCCCAGGTCCGCCTGTCCCGGTAGCCCAGGTCCGCCTGTCCCGGTAGCCCAGGTCCGCCTGTCCCGGTAGCCCAGGTCCGCCTGTCCCGGTAGCCCAGGTCCGCCTGTCCCTATACCCAGGTCCGCCTGTTCCTATAGCCAGGTCAGCCTGTCCCTATAGCCAAGGTCCGCCTGTTCCTATAGCCCAGGTCCGCCTGTTCCTATACCCCAGGTCCGCCTGTCCCTGTAGCCCACGTCCGCCTGTCCCTGTAGCCCAGGTCCACCTGTTCCTGTAGCCCAGGTCCGCCTGTTCCTATACCCCAGGTCCGCCTGTCCCTATAGCCCACGTCCGCCTGTCCCTATAGCCCACGTCCGCCTGTCCCTATAGACCACGTCCGCCTGTCCCTATAGCCCACGTCCGCCTGTCCCTATAGCCCAGGTCCGCCTGTCCCTATACCGCGGGTCCGCCTGTCCCTATACCCGGGTCCGCCTGTCCCTATACCCAGGGCCGCCTGTCCCTATACCCAGGTCCGCCATTCCCTATACCCAGGTCCGCCTGTCCCTATACCCAGGTCCGCCTGTCCCTATAGCCCAGGTCCGCCTGTCCCTATAGCCCAGGTCCGCCTGTCCCTATAGCCCAGGTCCGCCTGTCCCTATAGCCCAGGTCCGCCTGTCCCTATAGCCCAGGTCCGCCTGTCCCTATAGCCCAGGTCCGCCTGTCCCTATAGCCCACGTCCGCCTGTCCCTATAGCCCAGGTCCGCCTGTCCCTATAGCCCAGGTCCGCCTGTCCCGATAGCCCACGTCCGCCTGTCCCAATACCCAGATCCGCTTGTTCCTGTACCCCAGGTATGCTTGTTCCTGTAGCACAGGGCTATCTATTCCTATAGCCCAGGACCGCCTATCCCTGTACCCAGGTCCACCTGTCCCAATGCCCAGGTCCGCCTGTCCCTATAACCCAGGTCCGCCTGTTCCTATAGCCCAGGTCCGCCTGTCCCTGTAACCAGGTCCGCCTGTCCCTGTAGCCCAGGTCCGCCTGTCCCTGAACTCCAGGCTCATGTGTTCCTGCACCGCGGAGCTGTCTCTAACTGCACAGCTCTCTCTCAGCTGCCTCGTGTCTCTGGGAACCTGCCTGGTGGCCAGTACGGAGGAACCACGGTAAATTTAGAAAGTGGAACGGAGAGGCATGAAGAAACTACATAGGATTACACAGGATATACGGCACATTCGGCCCAACCAGTCCATGCCGGTGTTTATGCTCCACTCGAGCCTCCTCCCGTCTTTCCTCATCTAACTCTATCAGCATAACCCTCTATTTCCTTCTCCCTCATATGCTTGTCTAGCCTCCCCTTAAATGCATCTACACTATTCACCTCAACCACTCCCTGTGGTAGCGAGTTCCACATTCTCACCACTCTGGGTAAAGAAGTTTCTTCTGAATTCCCTGTTGGATTTCTTGGTGACTCTCTTATATTGATGGCCTCTAGTTTTGCTCTTCCCCACAAGTGGAAACACTCTCTCTGTATCCACTCTATCAAAACCTTCCATCATTTTAAAGACCTCTATTCGGTCACCCCTCAAGTCTGTTCATCCTTTCCTGGTAGGTACATCCGCACATTTCTGGTATCATCCTTGTAAATCTTCTCTGCACCCTCTCCAGTGCCTCTATATCCTTTTTATAATATGGCGACCAGAACTGTACGCAGTGTACTCCAAGTGTGGTCTAACCGAGGTTCGATACAGGTTTAGCATAACTTCCCGACTTTTCAATTCTATCCCTCTAGAAATAAATCCTAGTGCTTGGTTTGCTTTTTTTATGGCCTTGTTAACCTGTGTCGCTACTTTTAGTGATTTGTGTATTTGTACTCCCAGATCCCTTTGCTCCTCCACCCCATTTAGATTCTTATTTTCCAAGTAATAAGTGACCTCCCTATTCTTCCTACCAAAATGTAATACCTCACATTTATTGGCGTTGAACTTCATTTGCCAATTATATGCCCATTCTGCAAATTTATTAATGTCCTCCTGTAATTTGTTGCAGTCCTCCTCAGTATTGACTAGCTCCCCAATTTGGTGTCGTCTGCAAGTTTAGAAATTATGTTTTTGATTCCAAAGTTTAAATCGTTAATGTAAATTGTGAACAGCAGTGGTCCCAGCACTGATCCTTGTGGAACACCACTACCCACCTTGTGCCACAGTGAATAGTTACCTTTTAGCCCTACTCCCTGCTTTCTGTCTTGAAACCAGCTAGCTATCCATTCTGCGACTTGTCCCCTAACTCCGCATTCCCTGACTTTATTCATTAATCTATTATGGGGTACCTTATCGAAGGCCTTTTGAAAATCTAGATAAATTACATCTACTGCAGCACCCTTGTCTAGTCTCTCCGTTACCTCAATGAGGTTGGTCAAGCAAGACTTTCCCTTTTGAAATCCATGCTGACTATTCATTATTATATTTTTGGTTTCGAGATGTCCTTCCATTTGCTCCTTTGGTAGGGCTTCCATTATTTTTCCGACCACGGAAGTTAAACTGACTGGTCTATAGTTCCCTGAACGTGTTCTATCTCCCTCCTTAAATATAGGTATTAAACTCACCGACTACGTCCAGAGACTTCATGGCATCCTGCAATAGAAAAACATTTAAACGGTCAGCGCAACAGCAAGAGCTCAATGACGAAACAGCGTGTCGAAAGAAACGTGATCAGCACCTCGTGATCCCACTCTAACCTCCGTAACAGGGGGTCTTACTATCCCTTAACCACGCCCCCCCCAATACTCAGTAACAAGGGTCTCGCTGTCTCCCACACCCCAATACTCAGTAACAAGGGTCTCAGTGTCTCCCACACCCCAATACTCAGTAACAAGGGTCTCACTGCCTCCCACACCCCAATACTCAGTAACAAGGGTCTCAGAGCCTCCCACACCCCAATACTCAGTAACAAGGGTCTCGCTGTCTCCCACACCCCAATACTCAGTAACAAGGGTCTCAGTGCCTCCCACACCCCAATACTCAGTAACAAGGGTCTCAGTGTCTCCCACACCCCAACACTCAGTAACAAGGGTCTCAGTGCCTCCCACACCCCAACACTCAGTAACAAGGGTCTCACTGTCTCCCACACCCCAATACTCAGTAACAAGGGTCTCAGTGTCTCCCACACCCCAACACTCAGTAACAAGGGTCTCAGTGCCTCCCACACCCCAATACTCAGTAACAAGGGTCTCACTGTCTCCCACACCCCAACACTCAGTAACAAGGGTCTCAGTGCCTCCCACACCCCAACACTCAGTAACAAGGGTCTCACTGTCTCCCACACCCCAATACTCAGTAACAAGGGTCTCAGTGTCTCCCACACCCCAACACTCAGTAACAAGGGTCTCAGTGCCTCCCACACCCCAACACTCAGTAACAAGGGTCTCACTGTCTCCCACACCCCAACACTCAGTAACAAGGGTCTCACTGTCTCCCACACCCCAATACTCAGTAACAAGGGTCTCAGTGTCTCCCACACCCCAACACTCAGTAACAAGGGTCTCAGTGCCTCCCACACCCCAATACTCAGTAACAAGGGTCTCACTGTCTCCCACACCCCAACACTCAGTAACAAGGGTCTCAGTGCCTCCCACACCCCAACACTCAGTAACAAGGGTCTCACTGTCTCCCACACCCCAATACTCAGTAACAAGGGTCTCAGTGTCTCCCACACCCCAACACTCAGTAACAAGGGTCTCAGTGCCTCCCACACCCCAACACTCAGTAACAAGGGTCTCACTGTCTCCCACACCCCAATACTCAGTAACAAGGGTCTCAGTGTCTCCCACACCCCAACACTCAGTAACAAGGGTCTCAGTGCCTCCCACACCCCAACACTCAGTAACAGGGGTCTCACTGTCTCCCACACCCCAATACTCAGTAACAAGGGTCTCACTGTCTCCCACACCCCAATACTCAGTAACAAGGGTCTAATGGCTCCCACACCCCAATACTCAGTAACAAGGGTCTCACTGTCTCCCACACCCCAATACTCAGTAACAAGGGTCTCACTGTCTCCCACACCACAATACTCAGTAACAAGGGTCTCAGTGTCTCCCACACCCCAATACTCAGTAACAAGGGTCTCACTGTCTCCCACACCCCAATACTCAGTAACAAGGGTCTCACTGTCTCCCACACCCCAATACTCAGTAACAAGGGTCTCACTGTCTCCCACACCCCAATACTCAGTAACAAGGGTCTCAGTGTCTCCCACACCCCAATACTCAGTAACAAGGGTCTCACTGTCTCCCACACCCCAATACTCAGTAACAAGGGTCTCAGTGTCTCCCACACCACAATACTCAGTAACAAGGGTCTCACTGTCTCCCACACCCCAATACTCAGTAACAAGGGTCTCAGTGTCTCACACACCCCAATACTCAGTAACAAGGGTCTCAGTGTCTCCCACACCCCAATACTCAGTAACAAGGGTCTCAGTGTCCCCCACACCCCAATACTCAGTAACAAGGGTCTCAGTGTCTCCCACACCCAAATACTCAGTAACAAGGGTCTCAGTGTCCCCCACAACCCAACACTCAGTAACAAGGGTCTCAGTGTCTCCCACACCCCAATACTCAGTAACAAGGGTCTCAGTGTCTCCCACACCCCAATACTCAGTAACAAGGGTCTCAGTGTCTCCCACACCCCAATACTCAGTAACAAGGGTCTCACTGTCTCCCACACCCCAATACCCAGTAACAAGGGTCTCAGTGTCTCACACACCCCAATACTCAGTAATAAGGGTCTCACTGTCTCCACACCCCAATACTCAGTAACAAGGGTCTCACTGTCTCACACCCCAATACTCAGTAACAAGGGTCTCACTGTCTCCCACACCCCAATACTCAGTAACAAGGGTCTCAGTGTCTCCCACACCCCAATACTCAGTAACAAGGGTCTCACTGTCTCCCACACCCCAATACTCAGTAACAAGGGTCTCAGTGTCTCCCACACCCCAATACTCAGTAACAAGGGTCTCACTGTCTCCCACACCCAATGCTCAGTAACAAGGGTCTCAGTGTCTCCCACACCCCCATACTCAGTAACAAGGGTCTCAGTGTCTCCCACACCCCAATACTCAGTAACAAGGGTCTCACTGTCTCCCACACCCCAATACTCAGTAACAAGGGTCTCAGTGTCTCCCACACCCCAATACTCAGTAACAAGGGTCTCAGTGTCTCACACACCCCAATACTCAGTAACAAGGGTCTCAGTGTCTCCCACACACCAATACTCAGTAACAAGGGTCTCAGTGTCTCACACACCCCAATACTCAGTAACAAGGGTCTCAGTGTCTCCCACACCCCAATACTCAGTAACAAGGGTCTCAGTGTCCCCCACACCCCAATACTCAGTAACAAGGGTCTCAGTGTCTCCCACACCCCAATACTCAGTAACAAGGGTCTCAGTGTCCCCCACAACCCAACACTCAGTAACAAGGGTCTCAGTGTCTCCCACACCCCAATACTCAGTAACAAGGGTCTCAGTGTCTCCCACACCCCAATACTAAGTAACAAGGGTCTCAGTGTCTCCCACACCCCAATACTCAGTAACAAGGGTCTCAGTGTCCCCCACACCCCAATACTCAGTAACAAGGGTCTCACTGTCTCACACATCCCAATACTCAGTAATAAGGGTCTCACTGTCTCCCACACCCCAATACTCAGTAACAAGGGTCACACTGTCTCACACCCCAATACTCAGTAACAAGGGTCTCACTGTCTCCCACACCCCAATACTCAGTAACAAGGGTCTCACTGTCTCCCATACCCCAATACTCAGTAACAAGGGTCTCAGTGTCTCTCACACCCCAATACCCAGTAACAAGGGACTCACTGTCTCCCACACCCCAATACTCAGTAACAAGGGTCTCACTGTCTCCCACACCCCAATACTCAGTAACAAGGGTCTCACTGTCTCCCACACCCCAATACTCAGTAACAAGGGTCTCAGTGTCTCCCACACCCCCATACTCAGTAACAAGGGTCTCAGTGTCTCCCCCACCCCAATACTCAGTAACAAGGGTCTCAGTGTCTCCCACACCCCAATACTCAGTAACTAGGGTCTCAGTGTCTCCCACACACCAACACTCAGTAACAAGGGTCTCAGTGCCTCCCACACCCCAACACTCAGTAACAAGGGTCTCACTGTCTCCCACACCCAAATACTCAGTAACAAGGGTCTCAGTGTCTCCCACACCCCAACACTCAGTAACAAGGGTCTCAGTGCCTCCCACACCCCAACACTCAGTAACAAGGGTCTCACTGTCTCCCACACCCCAATACTCAGTAACAAGGGTCTCAGTGTCTCCCACACCCCAATACTCAGTAACAAGGGTCTCAGTGTCTCCCACACCCCAATACTCAGTAACAAGGGTCTCAGTGTCTCCCACACCCCAATACTCAGTAACAAGGGTCTCAGGGTCCCCCACACCCCAATACTCAGTAACAAGGGTCTCAGTGTCTCCCACACCCCAATACTCAGTAACAAGGGTCTCACTGTCTCCCACACCCCAATACTCAGTAACAAGGGTCTCAGTGTCTCCCACACCCCAATACTCAGTAACAAGGGTCTCACTGTCTCCCACACCCCAATACTGAGTAACAAGTGTCTCAGTGTCTCCCACACCCCAATACTCAGTAACAAGGGTCTCAATGTCTCCTACACCCCAATACTCAGTAACAAGGGTCTCACTGTCTCCCACACCCCAATACTCAGTAACAAGGGTCTCACCGTCTCAAACACCCCAATACTCAGTAACAAGGGTCTCACTGTCACCCACACCCCAATACTCAGCAACAAGGGTCTCACTGTCTCCCACACCCCAATACTCAGTAACAAGGGTCTCACTGTCTCCCACACCCCAATACTCAGTAACAGGCGTCTCACTGTCTCCCACACCCCAATACTCAGTAACAAGGGTCTCACTGTCTCCCACACCCCAATACTCAGTAACAAGGGTCTAATGGCTCCCACACCCCAATACTCAGTAACAAGGGTCTCACTGTCTCCCACACCCCAATACTCAGTAACAAGGGTCTCACTGTCTCCCACACCACAATACTCAGTAACAAGGGTCTCAGTGTCTCCCACACCCCAATACTCAGTAACAAGGGTCTCACTGTCTCCCACACCCCAATACTCAGTAACAAGGGTCTCACTGTCTCCCACACCCCAATACTCAGTAACAAGGGTCTCACTGTCTCCCACACCCCAATACTCAGTAACAAGGGTCTCAGTGTCTCCCACACCCCAATACTCAGTAACAAGGGTCTCACTGTCTCCCACACCCCAATACTCAGTAACAAGGGTCTCAGTGTCTCCCACACCACAATACTCAGTAACAAGGGTCTCACTGTCTCCCACACCCCAATACTCAGTAACAAGGGTCTCAGTGTCTCACACACCCCAATACTCAGTAACAAGGGTTTCAGTGTCTCCCACACCCCAATACTCAGTAACAAGGGTCTCAGTGTCTCCCACACCCCAATACTCAGTAACAAGGGTCTCAGTGTCTCCCACACCCAAATACTCAGTAACAAGGGTCTCAGTGTCCCCCACAACCCAACACTCAGTAACAAGGGTCTCAGTGTCTCCCACACCCCAATACTCAGTAACAAGGGTCTCAGTGTCTCCCACACCCCAATACTCAGTAACAAGGGTCTCAGTGTCTCCCACACCCCAATACTCAGTAACAAGGGTCTCACTGTCTCCCACACCCCAATACTCAGTAACAAGGGTCTCACTGTCTCACACACCCCAATACTCAGTAATAAGGGTCTCACTGTCTCCACACCCCAATACTCAGTAACAAGGGTCTCACTGTCTCACACCCCAATACTCAGTAACAAGGGTCTCACTGTCTCCCACACCCCAATACTCAGTAACAAGGGTCTCAGTGTCTCCCACACCCCAATACTCAGTAACAAGGGTCTCACTGTCTCCCACACCCCAATACTCAGTAACAAGGGTCTCAGTGTCTCCCACACCCCAATACTCAGTAACAAGGGTCTCACTGTCTCCCACACCCAATACTCAGTAACAAGGGTCTCAGTGTCTCCCACACTTCCATACTCAGTAACAAGGGTCTCAGTGTCTCCCACACCCCAATACTCAGTAACAAGGGTCTCAGTGTCCCCCACAACCCAACACTCAGTAACAAGGGTCTCAGTGTCTCCCACACCCCAATACTCAGTAACAAGGGTCTCAGTGTCTCCCACACCCCAATACTCAGTAACAAGGGTCTCACTGTCTCCCACACCCCAATACTCAGTAACAAGGGTCTCAGTGTCCCCCACACCCCAATACTCAGTAACAAGGGTCTCACTGTCTCACACACCCCAATACTCAGTAATAAGGGTCTCACTGTCTCCCACACCCCAATACTCAGTAACAAGGGTCTCACTGTCTCACACCCCAATACTCAGTAACAAGGGTCTCACTGTCTCCCACACCCCAATACTCAGTAACAAGGGTCTCAGTGTCTCCCACACCCCAATACTCAGTAACAAGGGTCTCACCGTCTCCCACACCCCAATACACAGTAACAAGGGTCTCACTGTCTCCCACACCCCAATACCCAGTAACAAGGGTCTCAGTGTCTCCCACACCCCAATACTCAGTAACAAGGGTCTCACTGTCTCCCATACCCCAATACTCAGTAACAAGGGTCTCAGTGTCTCTCACACCCCAATACCCAGTAACAAGGGACTCACTGTCTCCCACACCCCAATACTCAGTAACAAGGGTCTCACTGTCTCCCACACCCCAATACTCAGTAACAAGGGTCTCACTGTCTCCCACACCCCAATACTCAGTGACAAGGGTCTCACTGTCTCACACACCCCAATACTCAGTAACAAGGGTCTCAGTGTCTCCCACACCCCAATACTCAGTAACAAGGGTCTCAGTGTCTCCCACACCCCAATACTCAGTAACAAGGGTCTCACTGTCTCCCACACCCCAATACTCAGTAACAAGGGTCTCAGTGTATCCCACACCCCAATACTCAGTAACAAGGGTCTCACTGTCTCCCACACCCCAATACTCAGTAACAAGGGTCTCAGTGTCTCCCACACCCCCATACTCAGTAACAAGGGTCTCAGTGTCTCCCCCACCCCAATACTCAGTAACAAGGGTCTCAGTGTCTCCCACACCCCAATACTCAGTAACTAGGGTCTCAGTGTCTCCCACACCCCAATACTCAGTAACAAGGATCTCACTGTCTCCCACACCCCAATACTCAGTAACAAGGGTCTCAGTGTCTCACACACCCCAATACTGAGTAACAAGGGTCTCACTGTCTCCCACACCCCAATACTCAGTAACAAGGGTCTCAGTGTCTCACACACCCCAATACTCAGTAACAAGGGTCTCAGTGTCTCCCACACCCCAATACTCAGTAACAAGGGTCTCACTGTCTCCCTCACCCCAATACTCAGTAACAAGGGTTTCAGTGTCTCCCACACCCCAATACTCAGTAACAAGGGTCTCACTGTCTCCCACACCCCAATACTCAGTAACAAGGGTCTTACTGTCTCACACACCCCAATACTCAGTAACAAGGGTCTCAGTGTCTCCCACACTCCAATACTCAGTAACAAGGGTCTTACTGTCTCACACACCCCAATACTCAGTAACAAGGGTCTCACTGTCTCCCACACCCCAATACTCAGTAACAAGGGTCTCACTGTCTCACACACCCCAATACTCAGTAACAAGGGTCTCACTGTCTCACACACCCCAATACTCAGTAACAAGGGTCTCAGTGTCTCCCACACCCCAATACTCAGTAACAAGGGTCTCAGTGTCTCCCACACCCCAATACTCAGTAACAAGGGTCTCACTGTCTCCCACACCCCAATACTCAGTAACAAGGGTCTCAGTGTCTCCCACACCCCAATACTCAGTAACAAGGGTCTCAGTGTCTCCCACACCCCAATACTCAGTAACAAGGGTCTCACTGTCTCCCACACCCCAATACTCAGTAACAAGGGTCTCACTGTCTCCCACACCCCAATACTCAGTAACAAGGGTCTCACTGTCTCCCACACCCCAATACTCAGTAACAAGGGTCTCACTGTCTCACACACCCCAATACTCAGTAACAAGGGTCTCAGTGTCTCCCACACTCCAATACTCAGTAACAAGGGTCTAACTGTCTCCCACACCCCAATACTCAGTAACAAGGGTCTCAGTGTCCCCCACACCCCAATACTCAGTAACAAGGGTCTCAGTGTCTCCCACACCCCAATACTCAGTAACAAGGGTCTCAGTGTCCCCCACAACCCAACACTCAGTAACAAGGGTCTCAGTGTCTCCCACACCCCAATACTCAGTAACAAGGGTCTCAGTGTCTCCCACACCCCAATACTCAGTAACAAGGGTCTCAGTGTCTCCCACACCCCAATACTCAGTAACAAGGGTCTCAGTGTCCCCCACACCCCAATACTCAGTAACAAGGGTCTCACTGTCTCCCACACCCCAATACTCAGTAACAAGGGTCTCAGTGTCTCCCACACCCCAATACTCAGTAACAAGGGTCTCACTGTCTCCCACACCCCAATACACAGTAACAAGGGTCTCACTGTCTCCCACACCCCAATACCCAGTAACAAGGGTCTCAGTGTCTCCCACACCCCAATACTCAGTAACAAGGGTCTCACTGTCTCCCATACCCCAATACTCAGTAACAAGGGTCTCAGTGTCTCTCACACCCCAATACCCAGTAACAAGGGACTCACTGTCTCCCACACCCCAATACTCAGTAACAAGGGTCTCACTGTCTCCCACACCCCAATACTCAGTAACAAGGGTCTCACTGTCTCCCACACCCCAATACTCAGTGACAAGGGTCTCACTGTCTCACACACCCCAATACTCAGTAACAAGGGTCTCAGTGTCTCCCACACCCCAATACTCAGTAACAAGGGTCTCAGTGTCTCCCACACCCCAATACTCAGTAACAAGGGTCTCACTGTCTCCCACACCCCAATACTCAGTAACAAGGGTCTCAGTGTATCCCACACCCCAATACTCAGTAACAAGGGTCTCACTGTCTCCCACACCCCAATACTCAGTAACAAGGGTCTCAGCGTCTCCCACACCCCCATACTCAGTAACAAGGGTCTCAGTGTCTCCCCCACCCCAATACTCAGTAACAAGGGTCTCAGTGTCTCCCACACCCCAATACTCAGTAACTAGGGTCTCAGTGTCTCCCACACCCCAATACTCAGTAACAAGGATCTCACTGTCTCCCACACCCCAATACTCAGTAACAAGGGTCTCAGTGTCTCACACACCCCAATACTGAGTAACAAGGGTCTCACTGTCTCCCACACCCCAATACTCAGTAACAAGGGTCTCACTGTCTCCCTCACCCCAATACTCAGTAACAAGGGTTTCAGTGTCTCCCACACCCCAATACTCAGTAACAAGGGTCTCACTGTCTCCCACACCCCAATACTCAGTAACAAGGGTCTTACTGTCTCACACACCCCAATACTCAGTAACAAGGGTCTCAGTGTCTCCCACACTCCAACACTCAGTAACAAGGGTCTTACTGTCTCACACACCCCAATACTCAGTAACAAGGGTCTCGCTGTCTCCCACACCCCAATACTCAGTAACAAGGGTCTCAGTGTCCCCCACAACCCAACACTCAGTAACAAGGGTCTCAGTGTCTCCCACACCCCAATACTCAGTAACAAGGGTCTCAGTGTCTCCCACACCCCAATACTCAGCAACAAGGGTCTCAGTGTCCCCCACACCCCAATACTCAGTAACAAGGGTCTCACTGTCTCACACACCCCAATACTCAGTAATAAGGGTCTCACTGTCTCCACACCCCAATACTCAGTAACAAGGGTCTCACTGTCTCACACCCCAATACTCAGTAACAAGGGTCTCACTGTCTCCCACACCCCAATACTCAGTAACAAGGGTCTCAGTGTCTCCCACACCCCAATACTCAGTAACAAGGGTCTCACTGTCTCCCACACCCCAATACTCAGTAACAAGGGTCTCAGTGTCTCCCACACCACAATACTCAGTAACAAGGGTCTCACTGTCTCCCACACCCAATACTCAGTAACAAGGGTCTCACTGTCTCCCACACCCAATACTCAGTAACAAGGGTCTCAGTGTCTCCCACACCCCCATACTCAGTAACAAGGGTCTCACTGTCTCCCACACCCCAATACTCAGTAACAAGGGTCTTACTGTCTCACACACCCCAATACTCAGTAACAAGGGTCTCAGTGTCTCCCACACTCCAATACTCAGTAACAAGGGTCTTACTGTCTCACACACCCCAATACTCAGTAACAAGGGTCTCACTGTCTCCCACACCCCAATACTCAGTAACAAGGGTCTCACTGTCTCACACACCCCAATACTCAGTAACAAGGGTCTCAGTGTCTCCCACACTCCAATACTCAGTAACAAGGGTCTTACTGTCTCCCACACCCCAATACTCAGTAACAAGGGTCTCAGTGTCTCCCACACCCCAATACTCAGTAACAAGGGTCTCAGTGTCTCCCACACCCCAATACTCAGTAACAAGGGTCTCAGTGTCTCCCACACCCCAATACTCAGTGACAAGGGTCTCACTGTCTCCCACACCCCAATACTCAGTAACAAGGGTCTCGCTGTCTCCCACACCCCAATACTCAGTAACAAGGGTCTCAGTGTCCCCCACAACCCAACACTCAGTAACAAGGGTCTCAGTGTCTCCCACACCCCAATACTCAGTAACAAGGGTCTCAGTGTCTCCCACACCCCAATACTCAGCAACAAGGGTCTCAGTGTCTCCCACACCCCAATACTCAGTAACAAGGGTCTCACTGTCTCCCACACCCCAATACTCAGTAACAAGGGTCTCACTGTCTCACACCCCAATACTCAGTAACAAGGGTCTCACTGTCTCCCACACCCCAATACTCAGTAATAAGGGTCTCACTGTCTCCACACCCCAATACTCAGTAACAAGGGTCTCACTGTCTCACACCCCAATACTCAGTAACAAGGGTCTCACTGTCTCCCACACCCCAATACTCAGTAACAAGGGTCTCAGTGTCTCCCACACCCCAATACTCAGTAACAAGGGTCTCACTGTCTCACACCCCAATACTCAGTAACAAGGGTCTCACTGTCTCCCACACCCCAATACTCAGTAATAAGGGTCTCACTGTCTCCCACACCCCAATACTCAGTAACAAGGGTCTCACTGTCTCCCACACCCCAATACTCAGTAACAAGGGTCTCAGTGTCTCCCACACCCCAATACTCAGTAACAAGGGTCTCACTGTCTCACACCCCAATACTCAGTAACAAGGGTCTCACTGTCTCCCACACCCCAATACTCAGTAACAAGGGTCTCACTGTCTCCCACACCCCAATACTCAGTAATAAGGGTCTCACTGTCTCCACACCCCAATACTCAGTAACAAGGGTCTCACTGTCTCACACCCCAATACTCAGTAACAAGGGTCTCACTGTCTCCCACACCCCAATACTCAGTAACAAGGGTCTCAGTGTCTCCCACACCCCAATACTCAGTAACAAGGGTCTCACTGTCTCCCACACCCCAATACACAGTAACAAGGGTCTCACTGTCTCCCACACCCCAATACCCAGTAACAAGGGTCTCAGTGTCTCCCACACCCCAATACTCAGTAACAAGGGTCTCACTGTCTCCCATACCCCAATACTCAGTAACAAGGGTCTCAGTGTCTCTCACACCCCAATACCCAGTAACAAGGGACTCACTGTCTCCCACACCCCAATACTCAGTAACAAGGGTCTCACTGTCTCCCACACCCCAATACTCAGTAACAAGGGTCTCACTGTCTCCCACACCCCAATACTCAGTAACAAGGGTCTCACTGTCTCCCACACCCCAATACTCAGTGACAAGGGTCTCACTGTCTCACACACCCCAATACTCAGTAACAAGGGTCTCAGTGTCTCCCACACCCCAATACTCAGTAACAAGGGTCTCAGTGTCTCCCACACCCCAATACTCAGTAACAAGGGTCTCACTGTCTCCCACACCCCAATACTCAGTAACAAGGGTCTCAGTGTCTCCCACACCCCAATACTCAGTAACAAGGGTCTCACTGTCTCCCACACCCAATACTCAGTAACAAGGGTCTCAGTGTCTCCCACACCCCCATACTCAGTAACAAGGGTCTCAGTGTCTCCCACACCCCAATACTCAGTAACAAGGGTCTCACTGTCTCCCACACCCCAATACTCAGTAACAAGGGTCTCAGTGTCTCCCACACCCCAATACTCAGTAACAAGGGTCTCAGTGGTTCCCACACCCCAATACTCAGTAACAAGGGTCTCACTGTCTCCCACACCCCAATACTCAGTAACAAGGGTCTCAGTGTCTCCCACACCACAATACTCAGTAACAAGGGTCTCACTGTCTCCCACACCCCAATACTCAGTAACAAGGGTCTCAGTTTCTCACACACCCCAATACTCAGTAACAAGGGTCTCAGTGTCTCCCACACCCCAATACTCAGTAACAAGGGTCTCAGTGTCTCCCACACCCCAATACTCAGTAACAAGGGTCTCACTGTCTCCCACACCCCAATACACAGTAACAAGTGTCTCAGTGTCTCCCACACCCCAATACTCAGTAACAAGGGTCTCACTGTCTCCCACACCCCAATACTCAGTAACAAGGGTCTCAGTGTCCCCCACACCCCAATACTCAGTAACAAGGGTCTCAGTGTCTCCCACACCCCAATACTCAGTAACAAGGGTCTCAGTGTCCCCCACAACCCAACACTCAGTAACAAGGGTCTCAGTGTCTCCCACACCCCAATACTCAGTAACAAGGGTCTCAGTGTCTCCCACACCCCAATACTCAGTAACAAGGGTCTCACTGTCTCCCACACCCCAATACTCAGTAACAAGGGTCTCAGTGTCCCCCACACCCCAATACTCAGTAACAAGGGTCTCACTGTCTCACACACCCCAATACTCAGTAATAAGGGTCTCACTGTCTCCCACACCCCAATACTCAGTAACAAGGGTCTCACTGTCTCACACCCCAATACTCAGTAACAAGGGTCTCACTGTCTCCCACACCCCAATACTCAGTAACAAGGGTCTCAGTGTCTCCCACACCCCAATACTCAGTAACAAGGGTCTCACTGTCTCCTACACCCCAATACACAGTAACAAGGGTCTCACTGTCTCCCACACCCCAATACCCAGTAACAAGGGTCTCAGTGTCTCCCACACCCCAATACTCAGTAACAAGGGTCTCACTGTCTCCCATACCCCAATACTCAGTAACAAGGGTCTCACTGTCTCCACACCCCAATACTCAGTAACAAGGGTCTCAGTGTCTCCCACACCCCAATACTCAGTAACAAGGGTCTCACTGTCTCCTACACCCCAATACACAGTAACAAGGGTCTCACTGTCTCCCACACCCCAATACCCAGTAACAAGGGTCTCAGTGTCTCCCACACCCCAATACTCAGTAACAAGGGTCTCACTGTCTCCCACACCCCAATACTCAGTAACAAGGGTCTCACTGTCTCCCACACCCCAATACTCAGTAACAAGGGTCTCACTGTCTCCCACACCCCAATACTCAGTAACAAGGGTCTCAGTGTCTCCCACACCCCAATACTCAGTAACAAGGGTCTCAGTGTCTCTCACACCCCAATACCCAGTAACAAGGGACTCACTGTCTCCCACACCCCAATACTCAGTAACAAGGGTCTCACTGTCTCCCACACCCCAATACTCAGTAACAAGAGTCTCACTGTCTCCCACACCCCAATACTCAGTGACAAGGGTCTCACTGTCTCACACACCCCAATACTCAGTAACAAGGGTCTCAGTGTCTCCCACACCCCAATACTCAGTAACAAGGGTCTCAGTGTCTCCCACACCCCAATACTCAGTAACAAGGGTCTCACTGTCTCCCACACCCCAATACTCAGTAACAAGGGTCTCAGTGTCTCCCACACCCCAATACTCAGTAACAAGGGTCTCACTGTCTCCCACACCCCAATACTCAGTAACAAGGGTCTCAGTGTCTCCCACACCCCCATACTCAGTAACAAGGGTCTCAGTGTCTCTCACACCCCAATACTCAGTAACAAGGGTCTCACTGTCTCCCACACCCCAATACTCAGTAACAAGGGTCTCACTGTCTCCCACACCCCAATACTCAGTAACAAGGGTCTCAGTGTCTCCCACACCACAATACTCAGTAACAAGGGTCTCACTGTCTCCCACACCCCAATACTCAGTAACAAGGGTCTCAGTTTCTCACACACCCCAATACTCAGTAACAAGGGTCTCACTGTCTCACACACCCCAATACTCAGTAACAAGGGTCTCACTGTCTCCCACACCCCAATACTCAGTAACAAGGGTCTCAGTGTCCCCCACAACCCAACACTCAGTAACAAGGGTCTCAGTGTCTCCCACACCCCAATACTCAGTAACAAGGGTCTCAGTGTCTCCCACACCCCAATACTCAGTAACAAGGGTCTCACTGTCTCCCACACCCCAATACTCAGTAACAAGGGTCTCAGTGTCCCCCACACCCCAATACTCAGTAACAAGGGTCTCACTGTCTCACACACCCCAATACTCAGTAATAAGGGTCTCACTGTCTCCCACACCCCAATACTCAGTAACAAGGGTCTCACTGTCTCACACCCCAATACTCAGTAACAAGGGTCTCACTGTCTCCCACACCCCAATACTCAGTAACAAGGGTCTCAGTGTCTCCCACACCCCAATACTCAGTAACAAGGGTCTCACTGTCTCCTACACCCCAATACACAGTAACAAGGGTCTCACTGTCTCCCACACCCCAATACCCAGTAACAAGGGTCTCAGTGTCTCCCACACCCCAATACTCAGTAACAAGGGTCTCACTGTCTCCCATACCCCAATACTCAGTAACAAGGGTCTCAGTGTCTCTCACACCCCAATACCCAGTAACAAGGGACTCACTGTCTCCCACACCCCAATACTCAGTAACAAGGGTCTCACTGTCTCCCACACCCCAATACTCAGTAACAAGAGTCTCACTGTCTCCCACACCCCAATACTCAGTGACAAGGGTCTCACTGTCTCACACACCCCAATACTCAGTAACAAGGGTCTCAGTGTCTCCCACACCCCAATACTCAGTAACAAGGGTCTCAGTGTCTCCCACACCCCAATACTCAGTAACAAGGGTCTCACTGTCTCCCACACCCCAATACTCAGTAACAAGGGTCTCAGTGTCTCCCACACCCCAATACTCAGTAACAAGGGTCTCAGTGTCCCCCACAACCCAACACTCAGTAACAAGGGTCTCACTGTCTCCCACACCCCAATACTCAGTAACAAGGGTCTCACTGTCTCCCACACCCCAATACTCAGTAACAAGGGTCTCAGTGTCTCCCACACCCCCATACTCAGTAACAAGGGTCTCAGTGTCTCTCACACCCCAATACTCAGTAACAAGGGTCTCAGTGTCTCCCACACCCCAATACTCAGTAACAAGGGTCTCAGTGTCTCCCACACCCTAATACTCAGTAACAAGGGTCTCAGTATCTCCCACACCCCAATACTCAGTAACAAGGGTCTCACTGTCTCCCACACCCCAATACTCAGTAACAAGGGTCTCAGTGTCTCCCACACCCCAATACTCAGTAACAAGGGTCTCAGTGTCTCCCACACCCCAATACTCAGTAACAAGGGTCTCAGTGTCTCCCACACCCCAATACTCAGTAACAAGGGTCTCACTGTCTCCCACACCCCAATACTCAGTAACAAGGGTCTCACTGTCTCCCACACCCCAATACTCAGTAACAAGGGTCTCAGTGTCTCCCACACCCCAATACTCAGTAACAAGGGTCTCACTGTCTCCCACACCCCAATACTCAGTAACAAGGGTCTCACTGTCTCCCACACCCCAATACTCAGTAACAAGGGTCTCAGTGTCTCCCACACCCCAATACTCAGTAACAAGGGTCTCACTGTCTCCCACACCCCAATACTCAGTAACAAGGGTCTCACTGTCTCACACACCCCAATACTCAGTAACAAGGGTCTCAGTGTCTCCCACACCCCAATACTCAGTAACAAGGGTCTCAGTGTCTCCCCCGCCAATACTCAGTAACAAGGGTCTCAGTGTCTCCCCCACCCCAATACTCAGTAACAAGGGTCTCAGTGTCTCCCACACCCCAATACTCAGTAACTAGGGTCTCAGTGTCTCCCACACCCCAATACTCAGTAACAAGGGTCTCACTGTCTCCCACACCCCAATACTCAGTAACAAGGGTCTCACACACCCCAATACTCAGTAACAAGGGTCTCAGTGTCTCCCACACCCCAATACTCAGTAACAAGGGTCTCACTGTCTCACACCCCAATACTCAGTAACAAGGGTCTCACTGTCTCCCACACCCCAATACTCAGTAACAAGGGTCTCACTGTCTCCCACACCCCAATACTCAGTAACAAGGGTCTCACTGTCTCCCACACCCCAATACTCAGTAACAAGGGTCTCACTGTCTCCCACACCCCAATACTCAGTAACAAGTGTCTCAGTGTCTCACATACCCCAATACTCAGTAACAAGAGTCTCACTGTCTCACATACCCCAATACTCAGTAACAAGAGTCTCACTGTCTCCCACACCCCAATACTCAGTTACAAGGGTCTCACTGTCCCAGAGCCCCCGTATTCCGTCGCGAACGGTTGTTATCGGGCTGTCTGAGACTGGGCATTGCCACCAGATACCCCCGGTGCCTCGCGGGGCGTGGGAAGGCCTCACCTCAATGATGCTCATGTTGACGGGCGCGACGGTGCTGGACATGTGCACGTTGGGCGTGGAGGTCGAGCGCTGCCGCTGGAGCTGCCCGTCACCGGGCGTGCAAGGAGACGGGAAGGTGAAGGCGGGTGCAGCGAGCCTGCAATGCGAAGGAGAACCAGGTTAGTGCTGGTGGGGGACAAGCCCCATAGGTGCGATGGCGGCATTCAGTGCTGGTGACCTGAAATCGCAGCCTGTCACCCGCAGACCCACATGCTACACACTCTCTCCCCACCGCACAATCCCCGTCCATTTTTGTTTCACACAGGTTTGCTTCCACAGCTCCCCATCTAGCCCACCTCTCGGTCTTCACAGGCTGTTCGAAGGCGGCAGCAAGTGTCAGCTGTAAGACTCTCGCCTCGGAGTCGGAAGGTCGTAGGTTCCAGCCCCACGCCAGAGACTCGAGCCCCATAATCCAGGCCCGACATTTCCCCGGTGCCAGTTCCGAGGGAGCAACGCACTGTCAGAGGGGCAGTACTGAGGGAGCGCGCACTGTCGGAGGGGCGGTACTGAGGGAGCGGCGCACTGTCGGAGGGGCGGTACTGAGGGAGCGCTGCACTGACAGATGGGCGGTACTGAGGGAGCGCCGCACTGTCGGAGGGGCGGTACTGAGGGAGCGCCGCACTGTCGGAGGGGCAGTACTGAGGGAGCGCCGCACTGTCGGAGGGGCGGTACTGAGGGAGCGCCGCACTGTCGGAGGGGCGGTACTGAGGGAGCGCCGCACTGTCGGAGGGGCGGTACTGAGGGAGCCCCGCACTGTCGGAGGGGCGGTACTGAGGGAGCCCCGCACTGTCGGAGGAGCGGTACTGAGGGAGCGCCGCACTGTCGGAGGGGCAGTACTGAGCGTGCGCCGCACTGTCGGAGGGGCGGTACTGAGGGAGTGCTGTACTGTCGGAGGTGCCATCTTTCAGATGAGACGTTAAACCCGAGAACCCCGTCTGCTCCCTCAGGCGGGACGTGAAAGATCCCACGGTCACTACTGGAGAAGAGCAGGGGGGCGTTCTCCCCGGTGTCCTGGGGCCAATATTTATCAATCAATCAACAGCACTAAAACAGATGACCTGGTCATTATCACATTCGTTGTTTGCGGGAGCTTGCTGTGTGCAAATTGGCTGCTGCGTTTCCTACATTGCAACAGTGACCACACTTCATTGGTTGTGAAGTGGTGATTGTGAAAGGTGCTGTATGAAAGCAAGTCTTCCTTTCTTTATTTCAACGTGCGGAACTACAGCTGTGCCTGGGACGCAGAGGAAGACCGACATTCCGGGACCGAGCGACGCGTTCTCACCTTGCGGGCGGCTGAGGGGTCAAGAGTTGGTGATGCCGGTGGCCGTGCATTGGAGAGAGCGACGGCTCATCGTAAGGACTGGGAGAAGCTGGACTGCAAACCAACAGAAGAGAGAGAATCAGATTACACCGGGGGTGACGGGCACCGTACGCGTACCGACAATTCCCGCAGACCACGCTGCCCCCGTACTCACTGTTCCCCCCAGAACGCCCGCACCACCACCCCCGCACCGCTCACTAATTCCGTCGACCCCCACCCCGCCACGGTACTCACTATTTGCCGAGGTCCAGGCAGACTGTGGGCACCTTGCTGCTGCAGTGTTCATGGAACTTGTGGCCACAGGTCTGGCAGCGGAACCCGTGGAACAGGAACTTCAAGCAGAAGTCGCAGAAGGCCAGGTTGAAGAAGGTCTTGCGCACCTGCAGGATGAGAGGAGCACAATCGCCGGCCGGGTTAGCACGCAGTCCGCTTCCCTTCCCGCCGCGTGCTGGGGTCGATGAGACGGGCAACGGGGCACCAGCACCCGCCCACCCCGGTGCCACACCCGAGGGGCCGTGCCTCGCATCACACAGCGAGGCCCGCAGGCTGCTCGAGCACGGAGGGAATCGGCCGAGTCCCATCCCACGACTGAGGGAGCGCCGCACTGTGGGAGTGGCAGTACTGAGGGAGCGCCGCACTGTCGGAGGGGCGGTACTGAGGGAGCGCCGCACTGTCGGAGGGGCGGTACTGAGGGAGCGCCGCACTGTCGGAGGGGCGGTACTGAGGGAGCGCCGCACTGTCGGAGGGGTTGGTACTGAGGGAGCGCCGCACTGTCGGAGGGAGAGTACTGAGGGAGCGCCGCACTATCGGAGGGAGAGTACTGAGGGAGCGCCGCACTGTCGGAGGGGCGGTACTGAGGGAGCGCCGCACTGTCGGAGGGGCGGTACTGAGGGAGCGCCGCACTGTCGGAGGGGCGGTACTGAGGGAGCGCCGCACTGTCGGAGGGGCGGTACTGAGGGAGCGCCGCACTGTCGGAGGGACGGTACTGAGGGAGCGCCGCACTGTCGGAGGGAGAGTACTGAGGGAGCTTTGCACTGTCGGAGGGGCGGTACTGAGGGAGCGCCGCACTGTCGGAGGGGCGGTACTGAGGGAGCGCCGCACTGTCGGAGGGGCTGTACTGAGGGAGCGCCGCACTGTCGGAGGGGCGGTACTGAGGGAGCGCCGCACTGTCGGAGGGGCGGTACTGAGGGAGCGCCGCACTGTCGGAGGGGCGGTACTGAGGGAGCGCCGCACTGTGGGAGGGGCATTACTGAGGGAGCGCCGCACTGTCGGAGGGGCAGTGCTGAGGGAGCGCCGCACTGTCGGAGGGGCAGTACTGAGGGAGCGCCGCACTGTCGGAGGGGCGGTACTGAGGGAGCGCCGCACTGTCGGAGGGGCGGTACTGAGGGAGCGCCGCACTGTCGGAGGGGCGGTACTGAGGGAGCGCCGCACTGTCGGAGGGGCGGTACTGAGGGAGCGCCGCACTGTCGGAGGGGCGGTACTGAGGGAGCGCCGCACTGTCGGAGGGGCGGTACTGAGGGAGCGCCGCACTGTCGGAGGGGCGGTACTGAGGGAGCGCCGCACTGTCGGAGGGGCGGTACTGAGGGAGCGCCGCACTGTCGGAGTGGCGGTACTGAGGGAGCGCCGCACTGTCGGAGGGGCGCTACTGAGGGAGCGCCGCACTGTCGGAGGGGCGGTACTGAGGGAGCAGGTTGCCTTCCCCTGGAGTGCGTCAGTGAACCAGTGGGGTATTGTATGAGCAGCTGGACAATACATCAGGCGGTCAATCAGAGGAAGTGCAGCTCAGGACTTACAAAGTTGTGCATCGACAAGGGCACTTCATCGAGCACCTCGACCATCAGCTCCTCGCCCACCAGGGGCGTGATGTCCGTCGACCAGTCGGTGAGCTTCTTGTGGCTGAAGGGAGAAAGAACAGATGCCGGAGTCAGCGGTTACAGCGGCTCCTGTCCACACAAGGACAGCACAGGCACCCCTGCTGTTCCACACACCTCACAGTCCCTCTGCACAATACACACCTCACACTGCACTGTCCCTCTGTACAAGAAACACAATAGAGTTAGTGTGCAGGTACAGCGAGCAAGTGGGAAGGCAAATGGTATGTTGTCTTTTATTGCAAGAGAGTAAGGAAATCTTGCTGCAATTGTACAGGGCCTTGGTGAGACCACACCTGGAGTACTGTGCACAGTTTTGGTCTCCTTATCTAAGGAAGGATATACTTGCCTTGGAGGCGGTGCGACGAAGGTTCACTAGACTGATTCCTAGGATCAGAGGGCTGTACTATGAGGAGAGTTTGAGCAGATTGGACCTATACTCTCTGGTGTTTAGAAGAATGAGAGGTGATCTCATTGAAACATACACAATTCTGAGGGGGGATTGACAGGGTAGATGCTGAGAGATTGTTTCCCTGGCTGGAGAGTCTAGAACCAGTCTCAGAATAAGGGGTCGGCCATTTAGGACTGAGATGAGGAGGAATTTCTTCACTCAGAGGGTGGTGAATCTTTGGAATTCTCTACCCCAGAGGGCTGTGGAGGCTCAGTCGTTGAGTATATTCAAGGCTGAGATCGATAGATTTTTGAACTCTAGGGGAATCGAGTGATATGGGGATCGGGCGGGAAAGTGGAGTTGAGGTCAAAGATCAGCCACGATCTTATTGAATGGCGGAGCAGGCTCGACGGGCTGAATGGCCGACTCCTGCTCCTATTTCTTATGTTGGTACAACACACAGCTCACGTTGCACAGCCCATGTACAACACACAACACACAGACAGCACTGACCCACTGCTTATCCACACACCTCAGGACGCTCCCCGAGTACAGTACTCCTGTCTATCCGCCCCAATCGCTGACATCGCTGCAGACCCCCTCAGACGCAAACACTCTGGTGAGTAACTCACCCATCAAAAAACCTGTAGACTGCACAGCATTTCTGGGACAGTCCTCGGACCTTCAGTGCCTTGTCCAAGCTGTCGTACACCGTCATCCCCGCACGCACATTGACCTGCAGAAGTCACAGCAGCAGTCAGAGGTAACAAATGGTTATACAATAGGAGGGCCAACCACTACAACCTCTGGTGTTACACATTGTCAGCAAAGACAGGCACAGTGCCACTCACAAAAAGCTGGGACTGTTTAACGGGAATTGTACAGGGAGGTTTACTCTGTATCGAACCCATGCTGTACCTGCCCTGGGAGCGTTTGGTGGGGACAGTGTGGAGGGAGCTTTACTCTGTATCTAACCCCATGCTGTACCTGCCCTGGGAGTGTTTGATGGGGACAGTGTAGAGGGAGCTTTACTCTGTATCTAACCCTGTGCTGTACCTGCCCTGGGAGTGTTTGATGGGACAGTGTAGAGGGAGCTTTACTCTGTATCTAACCCGCGCTGTACCTGCCCTGGGAGTGTTTGATGGGGACAGTGTAGAGGGAGCTTTACTCTGTATCTAACCCGCGCTGTACCTGCCCTGGGAGTGTTTGATGGGACAGTGTAGAGGGAGCTTTACTCTGTATCTAACCCGTGCTGTACCTGCCCTGGGAGTGTTTGATGGGGACAGTGTAGAGGGAGCTTTACTCTGTATCTAACCCGCGCTGTACCTGCCCTGGGAGTGTTTGATGAGACAGTGTAGAGGGAGCTTTACTCTGTATCTAACCCGTGCTGTACCTGCCCTGGGAGTGTTTGATGGGACAGTGTAGAGGGAGCTTTACTCTGTATCTAACCCGTGCTGTACCTGCCCTGGAGTGTTTGATGGGACAGTGTAGAGGGAGCTTTACTCTGTATCTAACCCCGTGCTGTACCTGCCCTGGGAGTGTTTGATGGGGACAGTGTAGAGGGAGCTTTACTCTGTATATAACCCGTGCTGTACCTGCCCTGGGAGTGTTTGATGGGGACAGTGTAGAGGGAGCTTTACTCTGTATCTAACCTGTGCTGTACCTGCCCTGGGAGTGTTTGATGGGGACAGTGTAGAGGGAGCTTTACTCTGTATCTAACCCGTGCTGTACCTGCCCTGGGAGTGTTTGATGGGGACAGTGTAGAGGGAGCTTTACTCTGTATCTAACCTGTGCTGTACCTGCCCTGGGAGTGTTTGATGGGGACAGTGTAGAGGGAGCTTTACTCTGTATCTAACCCGTGCTGTACCTGCCCTGGGAGTGTTTGATGGGGACAGTGTAGAGGGAGCTTTACTCTGTATCTAACCTGTGCTGTACCTGCCCTGGGAGTGTTTGATGGGGACAGTGTAGAGGGAGCTTTACTCTGTATCTAACCTGTGCTGTACCTGCCCTGGGAGTGTTTGATGGGGACAGTGTAGAGGGAGCTTTACTCTGTATCTAACCTGTGCCGTCCTTGAGCTGCGCATCTGAGTCACTCAGTCCCATAAAAGTTTTATTCCAGTTTTAATCACTGCCCCCCCCCACCCCCGTAGTTGCGTTGACAGCCGCCCCGCGCCGTTGCGGCCCCCCTCCCCGCGGGCTGCGCTGCGCTGCGTGACTTACCACGGTGCGCTGCTTGTTGGGCAGGTAGACGCGGACTGTCCCGGTTGCTCTGGGCAGCTCCCCGGGGCTGGCCTCCAGCGAGGGCCGGAGCTGGCTCTGGTAGGGGGGCTGTTCTTGGGCCCCGCCGGGGGGGCACGGCGCGCCGCTGATCATCAGGCTGGGGAGGCTGAAGCCATTGCTCAGATACGGGGAGGACGCAGAGGCTCGCTTCATTCAGGCGGAAAACCTCACCTCGTCACACCTGTGGAGCAACACCAACGACCGTGACTGGTTAGGCTGCGTGACTTCTATCAATCCGTGAGGCTAAACAAAGAACTCTGATTCCTCCGGCGCCTTTCACCACCTCAGGACGTCCCAAAGCGCTTCACAGCCAATGAAGGACTTTTTTTGAAGTGTGGTCACTGTTGTAATGTAGGAAACGCGGCAGCCAATTTGCGCACAGCAAGCTCCCACAAACAGCAATGTGATAATGACCGGATCATCTGTTTTAGGGGTAAATATTGGTCCCAGGACACTGGGGAGAACTCCCCCCTGCTCCTCTCCCTATTAGTGGCCGTGGGATCTTTTATGTCCAAAACTCCGCTGCGCCATGTCCTAACTCGCACCGAGTCCCGTTCACCCATCTCCCCTGTGCTCGCTGACCGACACTGGCTCCCGGTTAAGCAACGCCTCCATTTTAAAATTCTCATCCTCGTTTTCAAATCCCTCCGTGGCCCCCCTCTCCCGATAACCTCCTCCAGCCCCTACAACCCTCCGCGATCTCCGCGCTCCTCCAATTCCGGCCTCTCGCGCATCCCCCGATTTCCATCGCTCCGCCATTGACGACCGCGCCAGGGCCCCGAGCTCTGGAATCCCCTCCCTAAACCTCTCCGCCTCACTCTCTCCTCCTTTAAGACGCTCCTTAAAACCGACCTTTGACCAAGCTTTTGGTCGCCTGTCCCTAATATCTCATGTGGCTCGGTGTGAAATTTTGTTTGATAATCGCTCCTGTAAAGCAACTTGCGTTTTACTACGTTAAAGGTGCTGTTTAAATGGAAGTTGTTATTGTTGAGAGGGCAGACTGGGACCTCGGGTTTAATGTCGCATCCGACAGTGCAGCGCTCCCTCAGTACTGGCACCAGGGAGGGGAGGGGGGGGGGAAGTGTCGGGCCTGGATTCCGGGGCTCGAACCCACAAACCGCAGACTCAAAGGCGAGAGAGTGAGACCCCACGGCTGACACGCGGGAGCTTTCAACTTGAGAATGTTCAAATGAAAATTGTCAAGCGACGAGCATTGGGTTGGCAGGTTCGGGAATTTAACTGAAGGACTGAAAAGGGAGTGTCCAAAATTGGTGACTGCACGGGCGTGTGAAGACGCAGAGCAAAGCAAATCAACAGGTTTGCAAAAATGTGTCCCGGGTCAGTGCGAGCAACAGCGAGAGAGAACAGAAGACGTGGGGTGAGAGCAGAACAAGCTCCTTCTACACAATGAGATCAGAGTGTTTTATACAGGGATCCGTGCGGTACACACAGGGCTGTACACAGGGATCAGTGCGGTACACACAGGGCTGTACACAGGGATCAGTGCGGTACACACAGGGCTGTACACAGGGATCAGTGCGGTACACACAGGGCTGTACATAGGGATCCGTGCGGTACACACAGGGCTGTACACAGGGATCAGTGCGGTACACACAGGGCTGTACACAGGGATCAGTGCGGTACACACAGGGCTGCACATAGGGATCAGTGCGGTACACACAGGGCTGTACAGAGGGATCAGTGCGGTACACACAGGGCTGTACACAGGGATCAGTGCGGTACACACAGGGCTGTACACAGGGATCAGTGCGGTACACACAGGGCTGTACACAGGGATCAGTGCGGTACACACAGGGCTGTACACAGGGATCAGTGCGGTACACACAGGGCTGTACACAGGGATCAGTGCGGTACACACAGGGCTGTACACAGGGATCAGTGCGGTACACACAGGGCTGTACACAGGGATCAGTGCGGTACACACAGGGCTGTACACAGGGATCAGTGCGGTACACACAGGGCTGTACATAGGGATCCGTGCGGTACACACAGGGCTGTACACAGGGATCAGTGCGGTACACACAGGGCTGTACACAGGGATCAGTGCGGTACACACAGGGCTGTACATAGGGATCAGTGCGGTACACACAGGGCTGTACACAGGGATCAGTGCGGTACACACAGGGCTGCACATAGGGATCAGTGCGGTACACACAGGGCTGCACATAGGGATCAGTGCGGTACACACAGGGCTGTACACAGGGATCAGTGCGGTACACACAGGGCTGTACATAGGGATCCGTGCGGTACACACAGGGCTGTACATAGGGATCGGTGCGGTACACACAGGGCTGTACACACAGGGATCAGTGCGGTACACACAGGGCTGTACATAGGGATCAGTGCGGTACACACAGGGCTGTACATAGGGATCAGTGCGGTACACACAGGGCTGTACATAGGGATCAGTGCGGTACACACAGGGCTGTACAGAGGGATCAGTGCGGTACACGCAGGGCTGTACACAGGGATCAGTGCGGTACACACAGGGATCAGTGCGGTACACACAGGGCTGTACAGAGGGATCAGTGCGGTACACACAGGGCTGTACACAGGGATCGGTGAGGTACACACAGGGCTGTACACAGGGATCAGTGCGGTACACACAGGGCTGTACATAGGGATCGGTGCGGTACACACAGGGCTGTACACAGGGATCGGTGAGGTACACACAGGGCTGTGCATAGGGATCAGTGCGGTACACACACGGCTGTACACACAGGGATCAGTGCGGTACACACAGGGCTGCACATAGGGATCAGTGCGGTACACACAAGGCTGTACATAGGGATCAGTGCGGTACACACAGGGCTGTACACAGGGATCAGTGCGGTGTACACAAGGCTGTACACACAGGGATCAGTGCGGTACACACAGGGCTGCACACAGGGATCAGTGCGGTACACACAGGGCTGTACAGAGGGATCAGTGCGGTACACACAAGGCTGTACATAGGGATCAGTGCGGAACACACAGGGCTGCACACAGGGATCAGTGCGGTACACACAGGGCTGTACAGAGGGATCAGTGCGGTACACACAGGGCTGTACAGAGGGATCAGTGCGGTACACACAAGGCTGTACATAGGGATCAGTGCGGTACACACAGGGCTGTACATAGGGATCAGTGCGGTACACACAAGGCTGTACATAGGGATCAGTGCGGTACACACAGGGCTGTACACAGGGATCAGTGCGGTACACACAGGGCTGCACACAGGGATCAGTGCGGTACACACAGGGCTGTACAGAGGGATCAGTGCGGTACACACAAGGCTGTACATAGGGATCAGTGCGGTACACACAGGGCTGTACATAGGGATCAGTGCGGTACACACAGGGCTGTACACAGGGATCAGTGCGGTACACACAAGGCTGTACACACAGGGATCAGTGCGGTACACACAGGGCTGTACACAGGGATCAGTGCGGTACACACAGGGCTGCACACAGGGATCAGTGCGGTACACACAGGGCTGTACAGAGGGATCAGTGCGGTACACACAAGGCTGTACATAGGGATCAGTGCGGTACACACAAGGCTGTACATAGGGATCAGTGCGGTACACACAGGGCTGCACACAGGGATCAGTGCGGTACACACAGGGCTGTACACAGGGATCAGTGCGGTACACACAGGGCTGCACACAGGGATCAGTGCGGTACACACAGGGCTGTACAGAGGGATCAGTGCGGTACACACAAGGCTGTACATAGGTTCAGTGCGGTACACACAGGGCTGTACATAGGGATCAGTGCGGTACACACAGGGCTGTACACAGGGATCAGTGCGGTACACACAAGGCTGTACACACAGGGATCAGTGCGGTACACACAGGGCTGTACACAGGGATCAGTGCGGTACACACAGGGCTGCACACAGGGATCAGTGCGGTACACACAGGGCTGTACAGAGGGATCAGTGCGGTACACACAAGGCTGTACATAGGGATCAGTGCGGTACACACAGGGCTGTACATAGGGATCGGTGCGGTACACACAGGGCTGTACACAGGGATCAGTGCGGTACACACAAGGCTGTACACATAGGGATCAGTGCGGTACACACAGGGCTGTACACAGGGATCAGTGCGGTACACACAGGGCTGTACACAGGGATCAGTGCGGTATACACAGGGCTGTACATAGGGATCAATGCGGTACACACAGGGCTGTACACAGGGATCAGTGCGGTACACACAGGGCTGTACACAGGGATCAGTGCGGTACACACAGGGCTGTACACAGGGATCAGTGCGGTACACACAGGGCTGTACATAGGGATCCGTGCGGTACACACAGGGCTGTACACAGGGATCAGTGCGGTACACACAGGGCTGTACACAGGGATCAGTGCGGTACACACAGGGCTGTACATAGGGATCAGTGCGGTACACACAGGGCTGTACACAGGGATCAGTGCGGTACACACAGGGCTGCACATAGGGATCAGTGCGGTACACACAGGGCTGCACATAGGGATCAGTGCGGTACACACAGGGCTGTACACAGGGATCAGTGCGGTACACACAGGGCTGTACATAGGGATCCGTGCGGTACACACAGGGCTGTACATAGGGATCGGTGCGGTACACACAGGGCTGTACACACAGGGATCAGTGCGGTACACACAGGGCTGTACATAGGGATCAGTGCGGTACACACAGGGCTGTACATAGGGATCAGTGCGGTACACACAGGGCTGTACATAGGGATCAGTGCGGTACACACAGGGCTGTACAGAGGGATCAGTGCGGTACACGCAGGGCTGTACACAGGGATCAGTGCGGTACACACGGGGCTGTACACACAGGGATCAGTGCGGTACACACAGGGCTGTACAGAGGGATCAGTGCGGTACACACAGGGCTGTACACAGGGATCGGTGAGGTACACACAGGGCTGTACACAGGGATCAGTGCGGTACACACAGGGCTGTACATAGGGATCGGTGCGGTACACACAGGGCTGTACACAGGGATCGGTGAGGTACACACAGGGCTGTGCATAGGGATCAGTGCGGTACACACACGGCTGTACACACAGGGATCAGTGCGGTACACACAGGGCTGCACATAGGGATCAGTGCGGTACACACAAGGCTGTACATAGGGATCAGTGCGGTACACACAGGGCTGTACACAGGGATCAGTGCGGTACACACAAGGCTGTACACACAGGGATCAGTGCGGTACACACAGGGCTGCACACAGGGATCAGTGCGGTACACACAGGGCTGTACAGAGGGATCAGTGCGGTACACACAAGGCTGTACATAGGGATCAGTGCGGAACACACAGGGCTGCACACAGGGATCAGTGCGGTACACACAGGGCTGTACAGAGGGATCAGTGCGGTACACACAGGGCTGTACAGAGGGATCAGTGCGGTACACACAAGGCTGTACATAGGGATCAGTGCGGTACACACAGGGCTGTACATAGGGATCAGTGCGGTACACACAAGGCTGTACATAGGGATCAGTGCGGTACACACAGGGCTGTACACAGGGATCAGTGCGGTACACACAGGGCTGCACACAGGGATCAGTGCGGTACACACAGGGCTGTACAGAGGGATCAGTGCGGTACACACAAGGCTGTACATAGGGATCAGTGCGGTACACACAGGGCTGTACATAGGGATCAGTGCGGTACACACAGGGCTGTACACAGGGATCAGTGCGGTACACACAAGGCTGTACACACAGGGATCAGTGCGGTACACACAGGGCTGTACACAGGGATCAGTGCGGTACACACAGGGCTGCACACAGGGATCAGTGCGGTACACACAGGGCTGTACAGAGGGATCAGTGCGGTACACACAAGGCTGTACATAGGGATCAGTGCGGTACACACAAGGCTGTACATAGGGATCAGTGCGGTACACACAGGGCTGCACACAGGGATCAGTGCGGTACACACAGGGCTGTACACAGGGATCAGTGCGGTACACACAGGGCTGCACACAGGGATCAGTGCGGTACACACAGGGCTGTACAGAGGGATCAGTGCGGTACACACAAGGCTGTACATAGGGATCAGTGCGGTACACACAGGGCTGTACATAGGGATCAGTGCGGTACACACAGGGCTGTACACAGGGATCAGTGCGGTACACACAAGGCTGTACACACAGGGATCAGTGCGGTACACACAGGGCTGTACACAGGGATCAGTGCGGTACACACAGGGCTGCACACAGGGATCAGTGCGGTACACACAGGGCTGTACAGAGGGATCAGTGCGGTACACACAAGGCTGTACATAGGGATCAGTGCGGTACACACAGGGCTGTACATAGGGATCGGTGCGGTACACACAGGGCTGTACACAGGGATCAGTGCGGTACACACAAGGCTGTACACATAGGGATCAGTGCGGTACACACAGGGCTGTACACAGGGATCAGTGCGGTACACACAGGGCTGTACACAGGGATCAGTGCGGTATACACAGGGCTGTACATAGGGATCAATGCGGTACACACAGGGCTGTACACAGGGATCAGTGCGGTACACACAGGGCTGTACACACAGGGATCAGTGCGGTACACACAGGGCTGTACACAGGGATCAGTGCGGTACACACAAGGCTGTACACACAGGGATCAGTGCGGTACACACAGGGCTGTACACAGGGATCAGTGCGGTACACACAGGGCTGCACACAGGGATCAGTGCGGTACACACAGGGCTGTACACAGGGATCAGTGCGGTACACACAGGGCTGCACACAGGGATCAGTGCGGTACACACAGGGCTGTACAGAGGGATCAGTGCGGTACACACAAGGCTGTACATAGGGATCAGTGCGGTACACACAGGGCTGTACATAGGGATCAGTGCGGTACACACAGGGCTGTACACAGGGATCAGTGCGGTACACACAAGGCTGTACACACAGGGATCAGTGCGGTACACACAGGGCTGTACACAGGGATCAGTGCGGTACACACAGGGCTGCACACAGGGATCAGTGCGGTACACACAGGGCTGTACAGAGGGATCAGTGCGGTACACACAAGGCTGTACATAGGGATCAGTGCGGTACACACAAGGCTGTACATAGGGATCAGTGCGGTACACACAAGGCTGTACACATAGGGATCAGTGCGGTACACACAGGGCTGTACACACAGGGATCAGTGCGGTACACACAGGGCTGTACACAGGGACCAGTGCGGTACACACAGGGCTGTACACAGGGATCAGTGCGGTACACACAGGGCTGTACACAGGGATCAGTGCAGTACACACAGGGCTGTACACAGGGATCAGTGCGGTACACACAGGGCTGTACATAGGGATCAGTGCGGTACACACAGGGCTGTACATAGGGATCAGTGCGGTACACACAGGGCTGTACACAGGGATCAGTGCGGTACACACAGGGCTGTACACAGGGATCAGTGCGGTACACACAGGGCTGTACACAGGGATCGGTGCGGTACACACAGGGCTGTACATAGGGATCAGTGCGGTACACACAGGGCTGTACATGGGGATCGGTGAGGTACACACCTCTCTCAGCAGAGCAGTAAGTCTGTGCTGTGGTTTCAGTGGGTGGCTTGTCTCGGCAGTAAGATCCCCCCTCGGCTCTGACAGTGAGACGACAGCAATCTAACGGCAGGGCCCCGTGACAATCAAAGCACACGCCGGCCCTCATTGCTGTTCTTGTTAACGTGTGGAGCGTCCTGAGGTACCGAGGAGGGAAGGATCTGCATTTCTAAAGCGCCTTTCACCACCTCAGGACGTCCCGAAGCACTTCACACCCAATGAAACACTTTTGAAATGTGGTCACTGTTGTAATGTTGAAGACATGGCAGCAAATTTGAGCAGAGCAAGAGCCAACAATAAGCAACGTAATAAAGACCACATTATCTGTTTTTTAGTGCTGTGGGTTGAGGGATAAATATTAATCACAGGACATCGGGGTGATTTCCCCCTTGCTCCTCTTCCAATAGTGGCCGTGTGATCTTTTACGTCCACCTGAGAGGGCAAACGGGCGCCGTGATTGAACGTCTCATCCCGAAAGACGGCACCTCTGACAGTGCAGCGCTCCCTCAGTACCGCCCCTCCGACAGTGCGGCGCTCCCTCAGTACCGTCCCTCCGACAGTGCGGCGCTCCCTCAGTACCGCCCCTCCGACAGTGCGGCGCTCCCTCAGTACCGCCCCTCCGACAGTGCGGCGCTCCCTCAGTACCGCCCCTCCGACAGTGCGGCGCTCCCTCAGTACCGCCCCTCCGACAGTGCGGCGCTCCCTCAGTACTGCCCCTCCGACAGTGCGGAGCTCCCTCAGTACCGCCCCTCCAACAGTGCGGCGCTCCCTCAGTACCGCCCCTCCGACAATGCGGCGCTCCCTCAGTACCGCCCCTCCGACAGTGCGGCGCTCCCTCAGTACCGCCCCTCCGACAGTGCGGCACTCCGTCAGTACCGTCCCTCCGACAGTGCGGCGCTCCCTCAGTACCGCCCCTCTGACAGTACTGCTCTCCCTCAGTACTGCCCCTCCGACAGTGCGGCGCTCCCTCAGTACCGCCCCTCCGACAGTGCGGCGCTCCCTCAGTACCGCCCCTCCGACAGTGCAGCACTCCGTCAGTACTGGCACCGGGGGAGTGTCGGGCCTGGATTATAGGACTCGAGTCTCTGGAGTGGGGACTCGAACCCACGACCTTCTGACTCAGGGGCGAGAGAGAGAGACTGACCCACTAATCTGTAAAGGTTTGAATGATTTTATCACATTCCATTGTGGGAATACTTTAAGCTTCAGTTGTCGAGAAAATTGACGGCATGTCACTAGTGGCACAAGATGGCAAAGGACTGCTATTTATTTACTTCTATGGGTCTCTAGGAAATATTCCAAGTTGCTTTTGCCTGTTGAATTATTTTTTGAACTAAATTGTTAGGTTGGCAAACTTGTAGTGGGGGGATTAACTCGTCAAAGCACGTCACGGCAGAGAGTCTCAAATATGGGCTCTCAGTCAGATCTGTCACATGTTGCACTCAACCTATCCCCGTGAAAAAAAGTGTCTGTTCATGACCTTGTGCAACGCAGGAAGCACCGAGTGACACCAAAAATAGACCTGCGACTTATTTTGAAACTATTGCAACAAGCACAAATACAAGAGCTGCAAGGCGTACGAGCCTGCCATGAAATGCAGACAGGCGGCAACAGCAGAAGTACCGAAACTCGGACAGAGCTCCGCACTGTTGGAGGGGCGGTACTGAGGGAGCGCCGCACTGTCGGAGGGGCGGTACTGAGGGAGCGCCGCACTGTCGGAGGGGCAGTACTGAGGGAGCGCCGCACTGTCGGAGGGGCGGTACTGAGGGAGCGCCGCACTGTCGGAGGGGCAGTACTGTTGGAGCGCCGCACTGTCGGAGGGGCAGTACTGAGGGAGCACCGCACTGTCAGAGGGGCGGTACTGAGGGAGCGCCGCACTGTCGGAGGGGCGGTACTGAGGGAGCGTTGCACTGTTGGAGGGGCGGTACTGAGGGATCGCCGCACTGTCGGAGGGGCGGTACTGAGGGAGCGCCGCAGTGTCGGAGGGGCAGTACTGAGGGAGCGCCGCACTGTCGGAGGGGCGGTACTGAGGGAGCGCCGCAGTGTCGGAGGGGCAGTACTGAGGGTGCGCTGCACTGTTGGAGGGGCGGTACTGAGGGAGCGCCGCACTGTCGGAGGGGCAGTACTGAGGGTGCGCTGCACTGTTGGAGGGACGGTACTGAGGGAGCGTTGCACTGTCGGAGGGGCGGTACTGAGGGAGCGCCGCACTGTCGGAGGGGCGGTACTGAGGGAGCGTTGCACTGTCGGAGGGGCGGTACTGAGGGAGCGACGCACTGTCAGAGGGGCGGTACTGAGGGAGCGCCGCACTGTCGGAGGGGCGGTACTGAGGGAGCGTTGCACTGTCGGAGGGGTGGTACTGAGGGAGCGCCGCACTGTCGGAGGGGCGGTACTGAGGGAGCGCCGCACTGTCGGAGGGGCGGTACTGAGGGAGCGCCGCACTGTCGGAGGGGCCATCTTTCGGGATGAGACGTTAAACCCAAGGCCCTGTCTGCCCTCTCGGGTGCAAGTCTTTCCTTCCTTCTTTCCCTCTTTCCAATAACTGCTCGCCCCGTACACCCGGTAAGAAAGAAAAAACTCCCATTTCCCCAGCGCCTTTCACCTGCTCAGGACCTCTCAAAGCGCTTCCCAGCCAATGAAGTACTTTCAGAACTGTGGTCACTGTTGCAATGTTGGAAACGCGGCAGCCAATTTGCGCACAGCAAGATCCCACAAACAGCGATGCTATAAATGACCACATCATCAGTTTTTTTTCATGAAGTTGGCTGAGGGATAAATATTGGCCCCAGGACACCGGGGAGAACTCCTCCCCCCTGCTCTTAGAAACATAGAAAAATAGGAGCAGGAGTCGTCCATTCGGCCCTTCGAGCCTGCTCCGCCATTCAATATGATCATTGCTGGTCCTCTATCTCAATACCATATTCCCGCTCTCTCCCCATACCCCTTGATGCCTTTTGTGTCTAGAAATCGATCTATCTCCTTCTTAAATAGATTCAGTGACTTGGCCTCCACAACCTCCTGTGGTAGAGAATTCCACAGGTTCACCACCCTCTGAGTGAAGAAATTTCTCCTCATCTCAGTCCTAAATGTCCTACCCCGTATCCTGAGACTGTGACCCCTCGTTCTAGACCCCCCCAGCCAGGGGAAACATCCTCCCTGCATCCAGTCTGTCTAGCCTTGTCAGAATTTGATACGTTTCAATGAGATCCCCTCTTATTCTTCTAAACTCTAGTGAATACAGACCTAGTCGACCCAATCTCTCCTCATACGACAGTCCTGCCATCTCAGGAATCAGTCTGGTGAACCTTCGCTGCACTCCCTCTATGGCAAGTATATCCTTTCTTAGGTAAGGAGACAAAAACTGCACACAGTACTCCAGGTGTGGTCTCACCAAGGCCCTGTACAACTGTAGTAAGACATCCTTGCTCCTGTACTCAAATCCTCTTGCAATGAAGGCCAACATACCATTTGCCTTCCTAACTGCTTGCTGCACCTGCATGTTTGCTTTCAGTGACTGGTGTACAAGGACACCCAGGTCCCCTTTGTACATCAACATTTCCCAATCTATCACCATTTAAATAATACTCTGCCTTTCTGTTTTTCCTACCGAAGTGGATAGCTTCACATTTATCCACATTATACTGCATCTGCCATGTATTTGCCCACTCACTCAACTTGTCTAAATCACCTTGAAGCCTCTTTGCATCCTCCTCACAACTCGCAATCCCACCTAGTTTCATGTCGTCAACAAACTTGGAAATATTACATTTGGTTCCCTCATCCAAATCATTGATATATATTGTGAATAGCTGGGGCCCAAGTACTGATCCCTGCGGTACCCCACTAGTCACCGCCTGCCACCCCAAAAAAGACCCATTTATTCCTACTCTGTTTCCTGCTGTTAACCAATTTTCAATCCATGCCAGTATATTACCCCCAATCCCATGTGCTTTAATTTTGCACACTAACTTCTTATGTGGGACTTTATCAAAGGCCTTCTGAAAATCCAAATACACCACATCCACTGGTTCTCCCTTATCTATTCTACCAGTTACATCCTCAAAAAACTCCAGTAGGTTTGTCAAACACAATTTCCCTTTCATAAATCCATGTTGACTTTGTCTAATCCCGTTGATATTTTCTAAGTGTCCTGTTATCACATCTTTTATAATAGACTCTAGCATTTTCCCTACTACTGATGTTAGGCTAACCGGTCTGTAGTTTCGTTTTCTCTCTCCCTCATTTTTTAAATAGTGGGGTTACATTTGTCACCCTCCAATCTGCAGGAACTGTTCCATAATCTATAGAATTTTGGAAGATGACAACTATTTCCATGGCTACCTCTTTTAGTACTCTGGGATGCAGATTATCAGGCCCTGGGGATTTATCAGCCATCAGTCCCACTACTTTCTCCAGCACTATTTTTTTTACTAATACTAATTTCCTTTAATTCCTCCTTCTCACTAGACCCTTGGTTCCCTAGCATTTCTGGGAAGTTATTTGTGTCCTCTTCCGTGAAGACAGAACCAAAGTATTTGTTTCATTGCTCTGCTATTTCCTTGTTCCCCATTATAAATTCTCCCGTTTCTGACTGTAAGGGACCTACATTTGTCTTCACTACCCTTTTTCTTTTTACATACTTGTAGAAGCTTTTACAATCCGCTTTTATGTTCCTTGCAAGTTTACTCTCATACTCTATTTTTCCCCTCTTAATCAATCTCTTGGTCCTTTTTAGCTGAACTCTAAACTGCTCCCAATCCTCAGGCTTGCTACTTTATTGGATCTAATACTATCCTTAATTTCTTTTGTTAGCCATGGTTGGGTCGCTATTCCTTTTGTGTTTTTGCACCAGAAAGGAATGTATAACTGTTGCAATTCATGCATTCCTTAAATGTTAGCCATTGCCCATCCACCGTCATGCCTTTTAATGAAGCACCCCAATCTATCATAGCCAACTCACTCCTCATACCTTCGTAGTTTACTTTGTTTAGATTTAGTACCCTAGTTTCGGATTGGACTTCTTCACTTTCCATTCTAATGAAGAATTCTATCATGTCATGGTCACTCTTCCCTAAAGGACCCCGCACAACAAGATTATTAATGAACCCCTTCTCATTGCACAATACCCAATCTAGGATAGCCTGTTCCCTAGTTGGCTCCTCAATGTACTGGTCTAAAAATCCATCTCGTACACACTCCAGGAATTCATCCTCCACAGTATTATTGCTAATTTGGTTTGGCCAGTCTATATGTAGATTAAAGTCACTCATGATTACTGCAGTACCCTTGTTACATGCATCTCTAATTTCCTGTTTGATGCCATCCCCTACATTACCACTACTGTTTGGAGGCCGAAAGACAACTCCCACCAATGTTTTCTGCCCCTTGGTGCTTCTTAGCTCCACCCAGACTGACTCTACATCTTGATTTTCTGAGCCAATATCCTTTCTCACTATTGCTCTGATTTCATCCTTTACTAACAAGGCCACCCCACCTCCTTTTCGCCTGTCCTTCCTAAATATCGAATATCCTTGGATATTCAGCTCCCACAGCCTTGGTCACCCTGCAGCCATGTCTGCGTAATCTTCTTTCAACAGTGGCTGTGGGATCTTTTACATCCACTGGAGAGGGGGGACGGAGGCCTCGGGTTTTAACGAGATCATCCGAAAGACGGCACTTCCTCAGTACTGCCATTATCACGTTGCAGTTTGCGGGAGCTTGCTGTGCGCAAATTGGCTGCCGCGTTTCCGACATCACAATAGCCGACGATACGTCAAAAGTACTTAGCTGACCGTGAAGCGCTTTGGGATGTCCTGAGGTTGTGAAAGGCACTGGGGAAGTGCAAGCTCTTTCTTACACAACTACTAACTGAGGCTCATCCATAAACCTGCGCATACAACTCTCTATTTCTGCATACCCGTCATGAATAAATATGGCAAAAAGCTGGGGCCCCGGAACAGACTGCAACCTTCAACAGAGGAGACCTTACCGGCAGCGAGCGAGGTGCCGCGCGTGGCGCGGGCGCTTCCGCCGGGAAACTCCGCGTTCTCCTCCTGCGCGGGGTAAACGAGCGACGCCAAGAGGTACCTCCTGTGGAAACTGCGCCTTCCTGGAAGGAGAACACGGAGTTGCGTTAACAGCGGACGGACTCTTAACTCGAGGCAAGGCTGCCCCGACCTTCACCCCCACCGTAACCCTGAGCTCTCCCCTGTGTCCTGCGGCCCAGTATTTATCCCTCAGCCAACGTCACTGAAAACAGATGATCTGGTCATTATCACATTGCTGTTTGTGGGATCTTGCTGTGCCCAAATTAGCTGCCGCGTTTCCTACATTACAACAGTGACGACACCTCAAAGAGTAAAGCGCTGTGGGACGTCCTGAGGTCGTGCAAGGGGCTATATAAATTATTTTATTTGGAACTGGATGCAAGCTGTCTCAAAAAACTGGCCCTAGTTCAAACCTATCAGTCTCGCTCAGACACAGGACAGCATGGCTGGTGTGTGAAACCACACTGGGGCACTCTTCATCGGTTGGGGGCCGAGGAACACTGTTCATGCAAGGTACCTGATCTGGGTGTGTTCGATGGACAGCACTGGTTAGATACAGAGTAAAACTGCTTCTACACTGTCCCATCAAACACTCCCAGGGCAGGTACAGCACGGGTTAGATACAGAGTAAAGCTCCCTCTACACTGCCCCATCAAACACTCCTAGGGCAGGTACAGCACGGGGTAGATACAGAGTAAAGCTCCCTCTACACTGTCCCATCAAACACTCCCAGGGCAGGTACAGCACGGGTTAGATACAGAGTAAAGCTCCCTCTACACTGTCCTATCAAACACTCCCAGGGCAGGTACAGCACGGGTAAGATACAGAGTAAAGCTCCCTCTACACTGTCGCCATCAAACTCTCCCAGGGCAGGTACAGCACGGGTAAGATACAGAGGAAAGCTCCCTCTACACTGTCCCATCAAACACTCCCAGGGCAGGTACAGCACGGGTTAGATACAGAGTAAAGCTCCCTCTACACTGTCCCCATCAAACACTCCCAGGGCATGTACATCACGGGTAAGATACAGAGGAAAGCTCCCTCTACACTATCCCATCAAACACTCCCAGGGCAGGTACAGCACGGGTTAGATACAGAGTAAAGCTCCCTCTACACAGTCCCCATCAAACACTCCCAGGGCAGGTACAGCACGGGTTAGATACAAAGTAAAGCTCCCTCTACACTGTCCCCATCAAACACTCCCAGGGCAGGTACAGCACGGGTTAGATACAGAGTAATGCTCCCTCTACTGTCCCCATCAAACACTCCCAGGGCAGGTACAGCACGGGATAGATACAGAGTAAAGCTCTCTCTACACTGTCCCCATCAAACACTCCCAGGGCAGGTACAGTACGGGTTAGATACAGAGTAAAGCTCCCTCTACACTGTCCCCATCAAACACTCCCAGGGCAGGTACAGCACGGGTTAGATACAGAGTAAAGCTCCCTCTACACTGTCCCATCAAACACTCCCAGGGCAGGTACAGCACGGGGTTAGATACAGAGTAAAGCTTCCTCTGCACTGTCCCATCAAACACTCCCAGGGCAGGTACAGCACGGGTTAGATACAGAGTAAAGCTCCCTCTGCACTGTCCCCATCAAACACTCCCGGGGCAGGTGTTCTGAGCAAATATTTATCCCTTAATCAGCATCACTAAAACAGATATCACATTGCTGTTTGTGGGAGCTTGCTGTGCGCAACCCACCCTGCTTCGAAATAGTGCCAAAGCACTAAACCGAGGCCTCGTCTGCTCTCTCAGGTGGGTGTAAAAGATGGCATGGCACTAGTTCGAAGAAGAGCAGCTGTGTTATCCCCAGGGCAGTGTCCTCGGCCCAACCATCTTCAGCTGCTTCATCAATGACCTGTGGCACCCCACTAGTTATAGGGGAGACCTAACTGAGATGTATAATATTATGAGGAGCCGAGATAGAGTGGATAGGAAGGTCCTATTTCTCTTAGCAGAAGGGTCAATAACCAGGGGCATAGATTTAAAGTTATTGGGCAGAAGTTTAGAGGGGATTTGAGGACAATTTTTTTCACCCAATGGGTGGTGGGGGTCTGGAACTCACTGCCTGAAAGGGTGGTAGAGGCAGAAACCCTCATCACATTTTAAAAGTACTTGGATATGCACTTGAAGCGCCGTAACCTACAGGGCTACAGACCAAGTGCTGGAAAGTCGGATAAGGGTAGATAGCTCTATGTCCCTGACCTGGGTGTCCTTGTGCACCAGTCGCTGAAGGTAAGCATGCAGGTGCAGCAGGCGGTTAAGAAGGCAAATGGTAGGTTGGCCTTCGTAACGAGAGGATTCGAATACAGGAACAAGGATGTCTTGCTGCAGTTGTACAGGGCCTTGGTGAGACCACACCTTGAGTATTGTGTGCAGTTTTGGTCGCCTTATCTGAGGAAGGAGGTTCTTGCCATGGAGGGAGTGCAGCGAAGATTCACCAGACTGATACCTGGGATGGCAGGAATGACGTATGAAGAGAGATTGGGTCGATTGGGCTTATACTCGCTGGAGTTTAGAAGAATGAGAGGGGATCTCATTGAAACTTATAAAATTCTAACAGGACTGGACAGACTAGATGCAGGAAGGATGTTCCCGATGGTCGGGGAGTCCAGAACCAGAGGTCACAGTCGAAGGATAAGGGGCAAGCCATTTAGGACTGAGATGAGGAGGAATTTCTTCACCCAGAGAGTGGTGGACCTGTGGAATTCTCTACCACAGAAGGCAGTGGAGGCCAATTCATTAAATATATTCAAGAAGGAGTTAGATATATTTCTTAAGGCTAAAGGGATCAAGGGATATGGGGAAAAGGCAGGGACAGGGTACTGAATTTGAATAACAACAGAAAACGCTGGAAAAACTCAGCAGGCCAGGCAGCATCCGTGGAGAGAGAAAGAGAGTTAACGTTTCAGGTCGATGACCTTTCATCAGTTCTGATGAAAGGTCATCGACCTGAAACGTTAACTCTCTTTCTCTCTCCACGGATGCTGCCTGGCCTGCTGAGTTTTTCCAGCGTTTTCTGTTGTTATTTCGGATTTCCAGCATCCGCAGTATTTTGCTATCGTACTGAATTTGAATGATCAGCCATGATCTCATTGAATGGCGGAGCAGGCTCGAGGGGCCGAATGGCCTCCTCCTGCTCCTATCTTCTATGTTTTTTTATGTCCCCTGAGAGTTACGTGGATAGCACGTTGCCGGAGGTGGTCACCCCACAGCTTAAGAGTGTGCAGGCAGAGAGGGAATGGGTGACCGCCAGTCAGAAGAGGAGGACCAGGCAGGTAGTGCAGGAGTCCCCTGCGTGCATCTCGCTCACTAATCAGTATTCAGTTCTAGATACTGGTGAGGGCGATGGTTCCTCTGGGGAGTGCAGCCAGAGCCAAGTCCACGGCACCACGGGTGGCTCAGCTGCACAGGTGGGGAGGAAGAAGAGTGGAAGAGCAATAGTGGTAGGGGATTCGATAGTTAGGGGAACAGACAGACGTTTCTGCAGCCGCAGACGTGACTCCAGGATGGTATGTTGCCTCCCTGGTGCCAGGGTCAAGGGTGTCACTGAGCAGCTGCAGGACATACTGAGGGGGGAGGGTGAATAGCCAGAGGTCGTGGTCCACATCGGTTCCAACGACATAGGTAGGAAGAGGGATGAGGTCCTGCAGGCAGAGTTTAGGGAGCTAGGAAAGAGATTAAAAAGCAGGGCCTCAAAGGTAGTAATCTCCGGATTACTCCCGGTGCCACGAGTGAGTGAGTCCAGAAACAGGAGGATAGAGCAGATAAATGCGTGGCTGGAGAGATGGTACAGGAGGGAGCGCTTCAGATTCCTGGGGCATTGGGGCCGGTTCTGGGGGAGGTGGGACCTGTACAAGCCGAACGAGTTGCACCTCAACAGGGCTGGAACCAATATCCTCACGGGGGGCAGGGGGGGGTTTGCTGGTACTGCTGGGGAGGGTTTAAACTAGCTTGGCAGGGGGATGGGAACCTGAGAGTGGATTCAGAAGGGAGAGAAGCAAAGCTGGAAATGGAAGGCAGAAAATGAGTAAGCGAGTTTGGTAGGCAGAGGAAACAAAGGCTAGAAAATAGACATGATGCGGAGATGCCGGTGTTAGACTGGGGTGGACAAAAATGAGAAGTCGCACAACACCAGGTTATAGACCAACAGTTTTTTTTGAAATCACGAGCTTTCGGAGCGCTGCTCCTTCGTCAGGTGAAGTGAGGGAATACAAATCAGCAAAGCATATATAGACAGAGAACAATGTGTTTCTGACTGCCCTCCATCACACCTCGGCAGAGATACAATCAGTTAGGAAGGCATTACATCAAAGACACAGCAAAATACAGCTAAAACAATGAGGTGGGGTCACAGGGGGTCCAACGTGTCAAATGCTGCAGTCTGCAGTTAAGCTTTTTACAAGACAACGACGACTCGAGTCTGGATGACTCTACGTCGTGTAGCGTGACATGAAACCAAGATCCCGGTTGAGGCCGTCCTCATGGGTGCGGAACTTGGCTATCAGTTTCTGCTCGATGATTTTGCGTTGTCGTGTGTCTCGAAGGCCGCCTTGGAGAACGCTTACCCGCAGATCCGAGGCTTTCTACCCATAGAAACATAGAAGATAGGAGCAGGAGTCGGCCATTCGGCCCCTGCGTGGGAGACTTCTACTGCCTCCCAAAGATACACAAAGCCAACACACCCGGACGTCCTATCGTATCAGGCAACGGAACCCTGTGTGAGAACCTCTCTGGGTACGTCGAGGGCATCCTGAAACCCATCGTACAGGGAACCCCCAGCTTCTGTCGCGACACTACAGACTTCTTACAGAAACTCAGCACCCATGGACCAGTTGAACCAGGAACACTCCTCGCCACGATGGACGTATCGGCACTCTACACCAGTATCCCCCACGATGACGGCATCGCTGCGACAGCCTCAGTACTCAACACCAACAACAGCCAATCTCCAGACGCCATCCTACAACTCATCCGCTTCATCCTTGACCACAATGTCTTCACCTTCGACAACCAGTTTTTTACCCAAACACACAGAACAGCCATGGGGACCAAATTCGCACCCCAATACGCCAACATCTTCATGCACAAGTTCGAGTAAGACTTCTTCGCTGCACAGGACCTCCAACCAACGCTGTACACCAGATACATCGACGACATTTTCTTCCTTTGGACCCACGGCGAAGGATCACTGAAAGGACTACACGATAACATCAACAGGTTCCATCCCACTTTCAAACTCACCATGGACTACTCCTCAGAATCGGTTTCATTCTTGGACACACGAATCTCCATCAAAGACGGACACCTCAGCACTTCACTCTATCGCAAGCCGACGGACAACCTCACGATGCTCCACTTCTCCAGCTTCCACCCTAACCACGTTAAAGAAGCCATCCCCTATGGACAAGCCCTGCGAATACACAGGATCTGCTCAGACGAGGAGGAACGTGATGGACACCTACAGACGCTGAAAGACGCCCTCGTAAGAACGGGATATGACGCTCGACTCGTCGATCGACAGTTCCGACGGGCCACAGCGAAAAATCGCATAGACCTCCTCCTGTGGGGTTATGGGGATAGGATGGGATATGTTAGGGGGAATTAAATACGTGGGGTTACGGGGATCGGGTGGGATATGTGTACTGTGGAGATTAAAGCAGGGACAGGGTACTGGATTTGAATGATCAGCCATGATCGTATTGAATGGTGGTGCAGGCTCGACGGGCCGAATGGCCTACTCCTGCTCCTAGATTCTATGTTTCTATGTTTAAGGCGAACACGGGACACAACCAACAGAGTACCCTACGTCGTCCAGTACTTCCCCGGAGCGGAGAAACTACGCCATGTTCTTCGCAGCCTTCAACATGTCATCGATGACGACGAACACCTTGCTAAGGCCATCCCCACGCCTCCACTACTCGCCTTCAAGCAGCCGCCTAACCTCAAAAGTACCATCGTTCGCAGCAAATTACCCAGCTGTCAGGAGAACAGCGACCACGACACCACACAACCCTGCCACGGCAACCTCGGCAAGACATGCCAGATCATCAACACAGATACCATCATCACACGTGAGGACACTACCCACCAGGTACATGGTACATACTCGTGTGACTCGGCCAACGTTGTCTACCTCATACGTTGCAGGAAAGGATGCCCCAGAGCATGGTACATCGGCGAGACCATGCAGACAATGAGACAACGTATGAACGGACACCGCGCAACAATCGCCAGGCAGGATTGTTACCTCCCAGTCGGGGAACACTTCAGCAGTCAAGGACATTCAGCCTCGGATCTGCGGGTTAGCGTTCTCCAAGGCGGCCTTCGAGACACACGACAACGCAAAATCATCGAGCAGAAACTGATAGCCAAGTTCCGCACCCATGAGGACAGCCTCAACCGGGATCTTGGTTTCATGTCACGCTACATGACGTAGAGTCATCCAGACTCGAGTTGTCCTTGTCTTGTTCACAGATGTGATTTCCAGTTTTAAAAAAAAGTAAAAAGCTTAACTGCAGACTGCAGCATTTGACACGTTGGACCTCCTGTGACCCCACCTCATTGTTTTAGCTGTATTTTGCTGTGTCTTTGATGTAATGCCTTCCTGACTGATTGTATCTCTGCCGAGGTGTGATGGAGGGCAGTCAGAAACACATTGTGATTTCAAATAAAACTGTTGGACTATAACCTGGTGTTGTGCGACTTCGCATTTTTAGAAAATAGACAACAAGGGAGTTTGGCAGTGCTAAATGATATATACTTCAACGCAAGGAGTTGAGGGAATAAAGCAGATGAGCTGAGGGCACAGATAGACACGTGGGAGTATGATATTAAAGCTATTACTGAGACATGGCTGAAAGAAGGGCAGGAATGGCAGCTCAACATTCCTGGTTACAGGCTTCACAGACGGGATAGAGAGGGGGATAAAAAAGGAGGGGGGGGTCGCAATATTGATTAAAGAATCAATTACAGCTGTGAGGAGGGAGGATATCTTAGAAGGATCATCCAACGAGGCCATATGGGTTGAACTGAAAAGCAAAAAAGGGGTAATCACACTGCTGGGAGTGTACTATAGACCCCCAAACAGTCAGAGGGGGATAGAAGAGCAAATATGTAGGCAAATTTCTGAGACTTGCAACAATAGGGCAGTAACAGTACGGGATTTCAACTTCCCTAATATTAACTGGGATAAAATTAGTGTGAAAGGTATAGAGGGAGAAGAATTCCTAAAATGCATTCAGGAGAACTTTTTTAGCCAGTACGTAGCAAGCCCAACAAGAGAGGGGGCGGTTCTGGACCTAGTTTTAGGGAATGAAGCTGGGCAGGTGGAAGGGGTATCAGTGGGAGAGCATACAGGTGGCAGTGATCATAATTCAGTTAGATTTAGCGTAGTTATGGAAAAGGACAAGGATGGACCAGGAATAAAAGTTCTCAATTGGGGAAAAGCTAATTTTACTAAGCTGAGAGGTGATTTAGCCAAAGTGGACTGGAGACAGCTACTTGAAGGTAAATCAGTGTCAGAGCAGTGGGAGGCATTCAAGGAGGAGATAGTGAGGGTTCAGAGCAAGTATGTTCCCTTAAAGAAAAAGGGTGGGACTAACAAATCTAGAGCCCCCTGGATGTCAAGGGGCATACAGGGAGGGATAAAGAAAAAAAGGGAAGCTTATGACAGATACCAAGGACTCAATACTGCAGAAAGCTGAGGGGTACAGAAAGTGCAGGGGTGAAATCAAAAAGGAAATTAGGAAAGCAAAGAGAGGGCATGAAAAATATTGGCAAGTAAAATCAAGGAAAACCCAAAGATGTTTTACAAATACATTAAGAGCAAGAGGATAACTAAAGTAAGTGTCGGGCCTATTAGAGACCATAACGGTAACCTGTGTGTGGCAGTGGAAGTCATGGGTATGGTTCGTAATGAATACTTTGTGTCTGTTTTCACAAAAGAGAGGGACGATGCAGACATTGCAAGCAGGGAGAAGGAGTGTGAAATATTAGATGAAATAAACATAGTGAAAGAGGAAGTATTAAGGGGTTTAGCATCTTTGAAAGTGGATAAATCCTCAGGCCCGGATGAAATGTATCCCAGACTGTTAAGTGAAGTGAGAGAGGAAATAGCAGAGGCTGTGACCATCATTTTCCAATCTTCTCTGGCGACAGATGTGGTGCCGGAGGACTGCTAACGTGATACAGTTGTTTAAAAAGGGAGAAAGGGATAGACCGAGTAATTACAGGCCAGTCAGCCTAACCTCGGTGCTGGGAAAATTATTGGAAAAAATTCTGAGGGACAGGATAAATCTTCATTTTAGAAAGATACGAATTAATCAGGGTCAGTCAGCATGGATTTGTTAAGGGAAGGTGGTGTCTGACTAACTTGATTGAATTTTTTGAGAAGGTAACAAGGAGGGTCGATGAGGGTAGTGCGTTTGATGTAGTCTATTGGGATTTTAGCAAGGCTTTTGATAAGGTCCCACATGGCAGACTGGTCACGAAAGTAAAAGCCCATGGGATCCAAGGCAAAGTGGCAAGTTGGATCCAAAATTGGCTCAGAGGCAGGAAACAAAGGGTAATGGTCGAAGGGTGTTTTTGTGACTGGAAGGCTGTTTCCAGTGGGGTTCCGCAGGGCTCAGTACTGGGTCCCTTGCTTTTTGTGGTATATATCAATGATTTAGACTTGAGTGTAGGAAGTATGATTAAGAAGTTTGCAGATGATACTAAAATTGGCCGTGTGGTTGATAGTGAGGAAGAAAGCTGCAGACTGCAGGAAGATATCAGTGGACAGGTCAGGTGGGCAGCACAGTGGCAAATGGAATTCAATCTGGAGAAGTGTGAGGCAATGCATTTGGGGAGGGCTAATAAGGCAAGGGAATACACGATAAATGGTAGGACACTGAGAAGTACAGAAGATCAGAGGGACCTTGGAGTGCATGTCCACAGATCCCTGAAGGTAGCAGGAAAGGTAGATAAGGTGGTTAAGAAGGCATACGGGACACATGCCTTTATTAGCCGAGGCATAGAATACAAGAGCAGGGAGGTTATGCTTGAACTGTTTAAAACACTAGTTAGGCCGCAGCTAGAGTACTGCGTGCAGTTCTGGTCACCACATTACAGGAAGGATGTGATTGCACTAGAGGAGGTGCAGAGGAGATTTACGAAGATGTTGCCTGGGCTGGGGAATTTTAGCGATGAGGAAAGATTGGAGAGGCTGGGGTTGTTTTCTTTGGAACAGAGGAGGCTGATGGGAGCCCTAACTGAGGTGTATAAAATTATGAGGGGCTGAGATAGAGTGGATAGGAAGGACCTATTTCCCTTGGCAGAAGGGTCCATAACCAGGGGGCAGAGATTTAAAGTAATTAGTCGGAAGTTTAGAGGGGATTTGAGGACATTTTTTTTACCCAGAGGGTGTTGGGGGTCTGGAACTCCCTGCCTGAAAGGGCGGTAGAGGCAGGAACGCTCACCGCATTTAAAAAGTACTTGGATACGCACCTGAAGTGCCGTAACCGACAGGGCTACGGACCAAGAGCTGGAAAGTGGGATTAGGCTGGAGAGTTCTTTGTCGGCACTGACACGATGGGCTGAATGGCCTCCTTCTCTGCTGTAAATTTCTATGATAGAGTAAAGCTCCCTCTACACTGTCCCCATCAAACACACCCAGGGCAGGTACAGCACGGGTTAGATACAGAGTAAAGCTCCCTCTACACTGTCCCCATCAAACACTCCCAGGGCAGGTACAGCACGGGGTTAGATACAGAGTAAAGCTCCCTCTACATTGTCCCCATCAAACACTCCCAGGGCAGGTACAGCACGGGTTAGATACAGAGTAAAGCTCCCTCTACACTGTCCCATCAAACACTCCCAGGGCAGGTACAGCACGGGTGAGATACAGAGTAAAGCTCCCTCGACACTGTCCCCATCAAACACTCCCAGGGCAGGTACAGCACGGGGTGAGATACAGAGTAAAGCTCCCTCTGCATTGTCCCCATCAAACACTCCCAGGGCAGGTACAGCACGGGTTAGATACAGAGTAAAGCTCCCTCTACACTGTCCCATCAAACACTCCCAGGGCAGGTACAGCACGGGTGAGATACAGAGTAAAGCTCCCTCTACACTGTCCCATCAAACACTCCCGGGGCAGGTACAGCACAGGTTAGATACAGAGGAAAGCTCCCTCGACACTGTCCCATCAAACACTCCCAGGGCAGCTGCAGCACAGGTGAGATACAGAGTAAAGCTTCCTCTACACTGTCCCATCAAACACTCCCAGGGCAGGTACAGCGCGGGTTAGATACAGAGTAAAGCTCCCGCTGCACTGTCTCAATCAAACACTCCCAGAGCAGGTACAGCATGGGTTAGATACAGAGTAAAGCTCCCTCTACACTGTCCCATCAAACACTCCCAGGGCAGGTACAGCACGGGGTTAGATAGAGTAAAGCTCCCTCTAAACTGCCCCATCAAACACTCCCAGTGCAGGTACACCACGGGTGACATACAGTGTAAAGCTCCCTCTACACTGTAAGCCAGTGTGTGTGTCTCTGTCCCCCAGTGTTAAACAGCGACAGACCTGTACCCACCAGTACTGTACCCCAGCGTTATACAGTGACAGACCTGTACCCACCAGTACTGTATCCCAGTGTTTACAGTGACAGACCTGTACCCACCAGTACTGTACCCCAGTGTTATACAGTGACAGACCTGTACCCACCAGTACTGTACCCCAGTGTTATACAGTGACAGACCTGTACCCACCAGTACTGCATCCCAGTGTTATACAGTGACAGTCCTGTACCCACCAGTACTGTGCCCCAGTGTTATACAGTGACAGACCTGTACCCACCAGTACTGTATCCCAGTGTTATACAGTGACAGACCTGTACCCACCAGGACTGTACCCGTGTTATACAGTGACAGACCTGTACCCACCAGTACTGTACCCCAGTGTTAAACAGCGACAGACCTGTACCCACCAGTACTGTACCCCAGCGTTATACAGTGACAGACCTGTACCCACCAGTACTGTATCCCAGTGTTATACAGTGACAGACCTGTACCCACCAGTACTGTACCCCAGTGTTATACAGTGACAGACCTGTACCCACCAGTACTGTATCCCAGTGTTATACAGTGACAGACCTGTACCCATCAGTACTGTTCCCCAGTGTTATACAGTGACAGACCTGTACCCACCAGTACTGTATCCCAGTGTTATACAGTGACAGACCTGTACCCACCAGTACTGTACCCGTGTTATACAGTGACAGACCTGTACCCACCAGTACTGTACCCCAGTGTTATACAGTGACAGACCTGTACCCACCAGTACTGTATCCCAGTGTTATACAGTGACAGACCTGTACCCACCAGTACTGTACCCATGATACAGCGACAGACCTGTACCCACCAATGCTGTACCCCAATGTTAAACAGTGACAGACCTGTACCCACCAGTACTGTACCCAGGTGTTATACAGTGACAGACCTGTACCCACCAGTACTGTATCCCAGTGTTATAGTGACAGACCTGTACCCACCAGTACTGTACCCGTGTTATACAGCGACAGACCTGTGCCCACCAATGCTGTACCCCAATGTTATAGTGACAGACCTGTACCCACCAGTACTGTACCCCAGTGTTATACAGCGACAGACCTGTACCCACCAGTACTGTACACCAGTGTTATACAGTGACAGACCTGTACCCAGCAGTACTGTATCCCAGTTATACAGTGACAGACTTGTACCCACCAGTACTGTATCCCAGTTATACAGTGACAGACCTGTACCCACCAATGCTGTACCCCGGTGTAATACAGCAACATACCTGTACCCACCAGTAATGTACCCCAGTGTTATAGTGACAGAGCTGTACCCACCAGTACCGTATCCCAGTTATACAGCGACAGACCTGTACCCACCAGTACTGTACCCGTGGTATACAGTGACAGACCTGTACCCACCAGTACTGTACCCCAGTGTTATACAGTGACAGACCTGTACCCACCAGTACTGTATCCCAGTGTTATACAGTGACAGACCTGTACCCACCAGTACTGTACCCGTGTTATACAGTGACAGACCTGTACCCACCAGTACTGTACCCCAGTATTATACAGTGACAGACCTGTACCCACCAGTACTGTACCCATGTTATACAGCGACAGACCTGTACCCACCAGTACTGTATCCCAGTGTTATACAGTGACAGACCTGTACCCACCAGTACTGTACCCGTGTTATAGTGACAGACCTGTACCCACCAGTACTGTACCCCAGTGTTATACAGTGACAGACCTGTACCCACCAGTACTGTATCCCAGTGTTATACAGTGACAGACCTGTACCCACCAGTACTGTACCCGTGTTATACAGTGACAGACCTGTACCCACCTTTACTGTACCCCAGTGTTATACAGTGACAGACCTGTCCCCACCAGTAATGTACCCATGTTAAACAGTGACAGACCTGTACCCACCAGTACTGTACCCGTGTTATACAGTGACAGACCTGTACCCACCAGTACTGTACCCCAGTGTTATACAGTGACAGACCTGTACCCACCAGTACTGTATCCCAGTGTTATACAGTGACAGACCTGTACCCACCAGTACTGTACCCGTGTTATACAGTGACAGACCTGTACCCACCTTTACTGTACCCCAGTGTTATACAGTGACAGACCTGTCCCCACCAGTAATGTACCCATGTTAAACAGTGACAGACCTGTACCCACCAGTACTGTACCCGTGTTATACAGTGACAGACGTGTACCCACCAGTACTGTATCCCAGTGTTATACAGTGACAGACCTGTACCCACCAGTACTGTACCCGTGTTATACAGCGACAGATCTGTACCCACCAATGCTGTACCCCAATGTTATACAGTGACAGACCTGTACCCACCAGTACTGTACCCCAGTGTTATACAGCGACAGACCTGTACCCACCAGTACTGTACCCCAGTGTTATACAGTGACAGACCTGTACCCACCAGTACTGTATCCCAGTTATACAGTGACAGACCTGTACCCACCAGTACTGTACCCCAGTGTTATACAGCGACAGACCTGTACCCACCAGTACTGTACCCCAGTGTTATACAGTGACAGACCTGTACCCACCAGTACTGTATCCCAGTTATAGTGACAGACCTGTACCCACCAGTACTGTACCCATTATACGGTGACAGACCTGTACGCACCAGTACTGTACCCGTGTTATACAGCGACAGACCTGTACCCACCAATGCCGTACCCCAATGTTATACAGTGACAGACCTGTACCCACCAGTACTGTACCCCAGTGTTATACAGCAACAGACCTGTACCCACCAGTACTGTACCCCAGTGTTATACAGTGACAGACCTGTACCCAGCAGTACTGTATCCCAGTTATACAGTGACAGACCTGTACCCACCAGTACTGTATCCCAGTTATACAGTGACAGACCTGTACCCACCAATGCTGTACCCCAGTGTAATACAGCGACAGACCTGTACCCACCAGTAATGCACCCCAGTGTTATACAGTGACAGAGCTGTACCCACCAGTACTGTATCCCAGTTATACAGCGACAGACCTGTACCCACCAGTACTGTATCCCAGTTATACAGTGACAGACCTGTACCCACCAATGCTGTACCCCAGTGTTATACAGCGACAGACCCATAACCACCAATGCTGTACCCCAATGTTATAGTGACAGACCTGTACCCACCAGTACTGTACCCCAGTGTTATACAGTGACAGACCTGTACCCACCAATGCTGTACCCCAGTGTAATACAGCGACAGACCTGTACCCACCAGTAATGCACCCCAGTGTTATACAGTGACAGAGCTGTACCCACCAGTACTGTATCCCAGTTATACAGCGACAGACCTGTACCCACCAGTACTGTATCCCAGTTATACAGTGACAGACCTGTACCCACCAATGCTGTACCCCAGTGTTATACAGCGACAGACCCATAACCACCAATGCTGTACCCCAATGTTATAGTGACAGACCTGTACCCACCAGTACTGTACCTGTGTTATACAGTGACAGACCTGTAACCACCAGTACTGTACCCCAGTGTTATACATCGACAGATCCGTACCCACCAGTACTGTACCCGTTATAGTGACAGACCTGTACCCACCAGTACTGTACCCCAGTGTTATACAGTGACAGACCTGTACCCACCAGTACTGTACCCGTGTTACACAGCGACAGACCTGTACCCACCAGTACTGTACCCCAGTGTTAGTGACAGACCTGTACCCACCAGTAGTGTACCCGAGTTATACAGTGTCAGACCTGTACCCACCAGTACTGTACCCGTGTTATACAGTGACAGACCTGTACCCACCAGTACTGTACCCATTATACAGCGACAGACCTGTACCCACCAGTACTGTACCCGTGTTATACAGCGACAGACCAGTACCCACCAGTACTGTACCCCAGTGTTATACAGCGACAGACCTGTACCCACCAATACTGTTCCCCAGTGTTATACAATGACAGACCTGTACCCACCAGTACTGTACCCGTGTTATACAGCAACAGACCTGTACCCACCAGTACTGTATCCGTTATACAGCGACAGACCTGTACCCACCAGTACTGTAGCCGTGTTATACAGTGACAGACCTGTACCCACCAGTACTGTACCCCGTGTTGTACAGTGACAGACCTGTACCCACCAGTATTGTACCCAGTGTTATAGTGACAGACCTGTACCCACCAGTACTGTACCCCAGTGTTATACTGTGACAGACCTGTCCCCACCAGTACTGTACCCCAGTGTTATACAGTGACAGACCTGTACCCACCAGTACTGTACACCAGTGTTATACAGTGACAGACCTGTACCCACCAGTACTGTACCCCAGTGTTATAGTGACAGACCTGTCCCCACCAGTACTGTACCCGTGTTATACAGTGACAGACCTGTACCCACCAGTACTGTACCCGTGTTATACAGCGACAGACCTGTACCCACCAGTACTGTACCCCAGTGTTATACAGTGACAGACCTGTACCCACCAGTACTGTACCCCAGTGTTATACAGCGACAGACCTGTACCCACCAGTACTGTACCCCAGTGTTATACAGTGACAGACCTGTACCCACCAATACTGTACCCCAGTGTTATACAGTGACAGACCTGTACCCACCAGTACTGTACCCCAGTGTTAGTGACCGACCTGTACCCACCAGTATTGTACCCTAGTGTTACACAGTGACAGACCTGTACCCACCAGTGCTGTACCCCAGTGTTATACAGCGACAGACCTTGTACCTGATCACCTGTTAAAGCACCATTGGAATCTCCAAGACACATACACACGTATACATATAACTTATAAAAGAAAACTATATCATCCCAAATTGGTTAGAGATCGTACAAGTGCTTGCAGAGAACTACTGGACACGGACTTTTAATGGTTTTGAGATAGAATCACAGAATCGTACGGCGCAGAAAAGAGGCCATTCGGCCCATTGTGCCTGTGCCGTCTTTCTGAAAGAGCGATCCAATTATTCCCACAGCTTTGCTTTTTCACCCCCCATAATCTGGCAAATTAAAGTGACCCTGATTAATAGTTTTACAACAGTTTTTATCTTGTTTCAAAAGATTTTAAAAAGACAGATCTTGCATTTCTCCAGCGCCAATCACAACCCCAGGACGTCCCAAAGTGCTTCACAGCCAGTGAAGTACTTTTGAAGTGTAGTCGCTGTTGCAATGTCGGAAACGCGGCAGCCAATTTACACACAGCAAGATCCCTCAGACTGCAATGTGATAAATGACCAGATCATCTGTTTTTTAAGTGATGTTCATTTCAATTTAGACCCATGTTGGGGTTCTTATTATATAAGTTAAAGGCGGTTTTTGAAAAAATAAATTCCAGAGACTTGAGCACAAAAATCTAGGCTGACACTCCAGGGCAGTACTGAGGGAGCGCCGCACTGTCGGAGGGGCGATACTGAGGGAGCGCCGCACTGTCGGAGGGGCGGTACTGAGGGAGCGCCGCACTGTCGGAGGGGCAGTACTGAGGGAGCGCCGCACTGTCGGAGGGGCGGAACTGAGGGAGCGCCGCACTGTCGGAGGGGCGGTACTGAGGGAGCGCGCACTGTCGGAGGGGCGGTACTGAGGGAGCGCCGCACTGTCGGAGGGGCGGAACTGAGGGAGCGCCGTACTGTGGGAGGGGCGGTACTGAGGGAGCGCCGCACTGTCGGAGGGGCAGTACTGAGGAAGCGCCGCACTGTCGGAGGGGCGGTACTGAGGGAGCGCGCACTGTCGGAGGGGCGGTACTGAGGGAGCGCCGCACTGTCGGAGGGGCAGTACTGAGGGAGCGCCGCACTGTCGGAGGGGCGGTACTGAGGGAGCGCCGCACTGTCGGAGGGGCGGTATTGAGGGAACGCCACACTGTCGGAGGCATCGTCTTTCGGGAGGAGACGTTAAACCCGAGGCTCCCGTCTGCCCTCTCGGGTGCATGTAAAAGCTCTCCACGGCCACTATTGGAAGAATAGCGCGGGGGAGGGGTGGGCGAGCTCTCCCCAGTGTCCTGGGGGCCCAATAATTATCCCACAACCCAACATCACTTAAAAAAAAAAGACAATCCGGGTCGTTTACCACGTTGGCTGTGTGCGGGAGCTTGCTGTGCGCTAACCGGCACCCACGTTCTCCCTACATTACAACTTCAAAAGAAAAAGCACCTCCCTGGCCGTGAAGCGCTGTGAGAACCGTCCGGCGGTGTTGAAAGGCGCCGGAGAAACGCATGTTCCTTCCTTACAGCAGCGGCCGCACTTCGGGAAGGGAAAAAAAAGGCATCACGATGGCGGCCGCGTGAGGCACCGTCCCGGAAGAGGGCGAGCGCCGTCGCCGTGCCGGGACGCACTACGCGGCCGGATCTCAGGCGAACCTGAACCCGCGCGCCCTCCGGAGGTCAGGGGTCAGGCGGGGGGGGGCGTCGCTCCAACTCAAGTCTTTTCTTTCGCTGCCGGTTTAGGGGTTTTTTTGGGGTGGGTGAGCTAATTGTAATTTGAGCTTCTGGTGTGATAAAATTATGGGAAGTCCCCTTGCTGGGCTGGTTGGCCACAAAAAAAAAGAAAATTGCTGTCAAGTTGGGGCTTTTTATTTTCAATTTTTTTTATTGGAGGCTTTTCCCGGGAGTGGCTGCTGCGGGGTTATTTTCTCCTCCCCCTCTCTCTCTCTCCCAGCTCCTTCTCTCTCCCTCTTTCCCCACCTCCGCCCTCACTCACCTACTCGACCGGCGCCATCTTGGCTTCCTCTGGCCAGCCCCGCAGCTCCCACCCCTTCTCCCCTCCTCCTCGGCGCTGATTGGCTACCCGCCACCACCTACGCGCTGCCATTGGCCGCTGCCCTTGTCACTCAAGCAGGAGTGACGGTCACAGCAGCAGCGCCCGCCTCACTCCCCACCTCCTCGGCGTGGATTGGCTGCCCTCCTCCTGCTCCGCTCTCCCATTGGCCGCCGCCCTTGTCAACCAAGCAAGAGTGACGGTTCCCGCAGCAACGCCCGCCTCCTTCCCCGCCTCCTCGACACCGATTGGCTCCCCTCCACCACCTCCGCGCTCCCATTGGGCTGTGCGTATGTCACCCACGTCCGAGTGACGGACCCCGCAGCGCCCGCCCCCTCCTCCTCGCCTGCTCGGCGTAGATTGGCTCCAGTCCTCCTCCTCCGCGCGCCCATTAGCCGTCGCGCCCGTCACTCGAGCCACGGGGGCCGGCCTGCGACGTCAGCGCCTCGATCCTCAGTCCTCCCTCCCCAGCCCTCTCCCACACTGCGCGTGCGCGGGCTGTCCCTGTCAATCAAGTCAGTGGTGCAACTCTGTACAGTGTCTGTGGTTCTGTGTCTGTGTCTGGGTTTGCAGCAGCAGTGCACAAGCTTTGGTTAGACCACACTTAGCAGAGAGTACAGTGCACACACACACACACTTCTGGACAAAATGCAAGACTTGCATTTGTGTCAGCCAGTAGCTTGCAAGGAGCAGGAGTCGGCCACATGTCCCCGCGAGCCTGCTCCACCATTCAATAAGATCACGGACGATCTTCCACCTCAACTCCACTTTCCCGCCCCGATCCCTCGATTCCCCGAGAGTCCAAAAATCTATCGCCCTCAGCCTTGAATATACTCGACGACTGAGCATCCACAGCCCTCTGGGGTAGAGAATTCCAAAGATTCATCACCCTCTGAGTGAAGAAATTCCTCCTCATCTCAGTCCTAAAAGGCCGACCCCTTATCCTGAGACTGTGACCCCTGGTTCTAGCCTCTCCAGCCAGGGGGAAACAGCCTCTCAGCATCTACCCTGTCAATCCCCCCTCAGAACCTTATATGATTCAATGAGATCACCTCTCATTCTTCTAAACTCCAGAGAGTATAGGTCCATTCTACACAATCTCTCATCATAGGACAGCCCTCTCATCCCGGGAATCAATCCAGTGAACCTTTGTTGCACCGCCTCCAAGGCAAGGATATCCTCCCTCAGATAAGGAGACCAAAACTGTGCACAGTACTCCAGGTGTGGCCTCACCAAGGCCCTGTACAATTGTAGCAAGACTTGCTTACTCTTATGCTCCAGCCTCCTTACAATAAAGGCCAACATGCCATTTGCCTTCCTTATTGCTTGTTGTAACTGCATGCTAGCTTTCTGTGTTTCTTGCACGAGGACACTCAAATCTCTCTCAACACCGACATTGGAAAGTTTCTCACCATTTAAGTGTGGGTAGCACACTCTCGCCTCTGAGTTAGAAGGTTGTGGTTTCATAGCCCCCACTACAGAGACTTGAGCGCAGAAATCTAGGCTGATGCACCCAGTGCAGTACTGAGGGAGAGCCGCACTGTCGGAGGGGCAGTACTGAGGGAGCGCCGCACTGTCGGAGGGGCGGTACTGAGGGAGCGCCGCGCTGTCGGAGGGGCAGTACTGAGGGAGCGCCGCACTGTCGGAGGGGCGGTACTGAGGGAGCGCCGCACTGTCGGAGGGGCAGTACTGAGGGAGCGGCGCACTGTCGGAGGGGCAGTACTGAGGGAGCACCGCACTGTTGGAGGGGCGGTACTGAGGAAGCGCCGCACTGTCAGAGGCGCTCCCTCAGTACTGCCCCTCCGACAGTGCGGCTCTCCCTCAGTACTGCCCCTCCGACAGTGCGGCTCTCCCTCAGTACTGCCCCTCCGACAGTGCGGTGCTCCCTCAGCACGGCCCATCTGAAACTGCGGCGCTCCTTCTGTACCGCCCCTTCGACAGTGCGGCGCTCCATCAGTACCGCCCTTCCGACAGTGCGGCGCTCCCTCAGTACTGCCCGTCTGACAGCGCATCGCTCCCTCAGTACTGCCTGTCTGACAGTGCAGTGCTCCCTCAGTACTGCCCCTCTGACAGTGCAGTGCTCCCTCAGTACTGCCCCTCTGACAGTGCAGCCCTCCCTCAGTACTGCCCCTCCGACAGTGCAGTGCTCCCTCAGTACTGCCCCTCTGACAGTGCGGTGTTACCTCAGTACTGCCCCTCTGACAGTGCGGCGCTCCCTCAGTACTGCCCCTCCAACAGTGCAGCACTCCCTCAGTACTGTCCCTCCGACAGTGCAGCGCTCCCTCAGTATTGCCCCTCCGACAGTGCGGTACTACCTCAGTACTGCCCCTCCGACAGTGCAGCACTCCCTCAGTACTGTCCCTCCAACAGTGCAGCGCTCCCTCAATACTGCCCCTCCGACAGTGCGGTGCTACCTCAGTACCGCCCCTCCGACAGTGCGGCGATCCCTCAGTACCGCCCTCCGACAGTGCGGCGCTCCCTCAGTACCGCCCCTCCGACAGTGCGGCGCTCCCTCAGTACCGCCCCTTCGACAGTGCGCCGCTCCCTCAGTACCGCCCCTCTGACAGTGCGGCGCTCCCTCAGTACCGCCACTCCGACAGTGCGGCGCTCCCTCAGCACCGCCCCTCCGACAGTGCGGTGCCCCCTCAGTACTGCTGATGGCGCAGAGATCTCGGGGGGGTTGTGGGGCTGAATGAGATTACAGAGATAGGGAGGGGCGAGGCCATGGAGGGATTTGAAAACAAGGAGGAGAATTTTGAAATCGAGGCGTTGCTTAACCGGGAGCCAATGTCGGTCAGCGAGCACAGGGGTGATGAGAGAACGGGACTCTTTACCCAGAGAGTGGTGAAAATGTGGAACTCGCTATCACAGGGAGTGGTTGAGGCGAATAGCACAGATGCATTCATGGGGAAGCTGGATAAACACATGAGGGAGAAAGGAATGGAAGGATATGGTGATGGGGTGAGTTGAAGAAGGGCGGGAGGAGGCTCGAGTGGAGCAGAAACACCGGCACGGACCAGCTGGGCGAATGGTCTGTTTCTGTGCTGTACGTTCTAAGTAGCAGCAACAGATGTGAGAGAGTCGGGGCCTGTGCTTACTTGCCCGGCACTGCCACAGGCCAAACACGGCATCACGGAGATACATGGAGATTGCAATGTGTAAAGTACAAAATATTGCACAATCTACAAGACGCACTGCAGCAACTCGCCAAGGCTTCTTCGGCAGCACCTCCCAAACCCGCGATCTCTTCCATCTAGAAGACAGCAGGCGTATGGGAACACCACCACCTCCAAGTTCCCCTCCAAGTCACACACACCATCCCGACTTGGAAATATATCGACCGTTCCTTCATCGTCGCTGGGTCAAAATCCTGGAACTCCCTCCCTAACAGCACTGTAGGAGCACCTTCACCACACGGACTGCAGCGGTTCAAGAAGGCGGCTCACCACCACCTTCTCAAGGGCATTTCGAAAAAAAGAAAGACTCGCATTTCTACAGCTCCTTTCACGACCACCGGACGTCCCAAATCGCTTTACAGCCAATGAAGTACTTTTGAAGTGTTGTCACTGTTGTAAAGTAGGAAACGCAGCAGCCAAAATTGCGCACAGCAAGCTCCCACAAACAGATTTGTGATAATGACCAGATAATGTTTTTGTCATGTTGATTGAGGAATAAATATTGGATACTACCCCTGCTCTTCATTGAAATAGTGCCATGGGAACTTTTGCGGCCACCTGAGAGGGCAGACAGGGCCTCGGTTTCACATCTCATCCGAAAGACGGCATCTCTGACAGTGCGGCGCTCCCTCAGTACCGCCCCTCCGACAGTGCGGCGCTCCCTCAGTACCTCCCCTCCGACAGTGTGGAGCTCCCTCAGTACCGCCCCTCCCACAGTGCGGCGCTCCCTCAGTACCGCCCCTCCGACAGTGCGGCGCTCCCTCAGTACCGCCCCTCCCACAGTGCGGCGCTCCCTCAGTACCGCCCCTCCGACAGTGCGGCGTTCCCTCAGTACCGCCCCTCCCACAGTGCGGCGCTCCCTCAGTACCGCCCCTCCGACAGTGCGGCGCTCCCTCAGTACCGCCCCTCCGACAGTGCGGCGCTCCCTCAGTACCGCCCCTCCGACAGTGCGGCGCTCCCTCAGTACCGCCCCTCCGACAGTGCGGCGCTCCCTCAGTACCGCCCCTCCGACAGTGCGGCGCTCCCTCAGTACCGCCCCTCCGACAGTGCGGCGCTCCCTCAGTACCGCCCCTCCGACGGTGCGGCACACCCGCAGTACAGGCCCTCCGAAAGTGCGGCGCTCCCTCAGTACCGCCCCTCCGACAGTGCGGCGCTTCCTCAGTACAGGCCCTCCAACAGTGCGGCTCTCCCTCAGTACTGCCCCTCTGACAGTGCGGCGCTCCCTCAGTACTGCCCCTCCGACAGTGCGGCGCTCCCTCAGTACTGCCCCTCAGACAGTGCGGCACTCCCTCAGTACTGCCCCTCCGACATAGCGGCGCTTCCTCAGTACAGGCCCTCTGACAGTGCGGCTCTCCCTTAGTACTGACCCTCCGAGAGTGCGGCTCTCCCTCAGTACTGCCCCTCTGACAGTACGGCTCTCCCTTAGTACTGCCCCTCCGACAGTGCGGCGCTCCCTCAGTACTGCCCCTCCGACAGTGCGGCGCTCCCTCAGTACTGCCACTCCGACAGTGCGGCGCTTCCTCAGTACACGCCTTCCGACAGTGCGGCTCTCGCTCAGTACTGCCCCTCCGACAGTGCGGCGCTTCCTCAGTACTGCCCCTCCGACAGTGCGGCTCTCCTTCAGTACTGCCCCTCTGACAATGCGGCTCTCCCTTAGTACTGCCCCTCCGACAGTGCGATGCTCCCTCAGTACTGCCCCTCCGACAGTGCGATGCTCCCTCGGTACTGCCTCTCCGACAGTGCGGCCCTACCTCAGTACCGCCCCTCCGACAGTGCGGCGATCTCTCAGTACTGCCCCTCCAACAGTGCGGCGCTCCCTCAGTACTGCCCCTCCCACAGTGCGGCTCTCCCTCAGTACAGCCCCTCCGACAGTTCGGCGCTCCCTCAGTACAGCCCCTCCGACAGTGCGGCTCTCCCTCAGTACTGCCTATTCAACAGTGCGGCGCTCCCTCAGTACTGCCCCTCCAACAGTGCGGCGCTCCCTCAGTACCGCCCCTCCGACAGTGCGGCGCTCCCTCAGTACTGCCCCTCTGACAGTGCGGCGCTTCCTCAGTACTGCCCCTCCGACAGTGCGGCGCTCCCTCAGTACCGCCCCTCCGACAGTGTGGCGCTGCCTCAGTATTGCACTGGAGTGTCAGCCTAGATTTTTGTGCTCAATTCCCTGGAGTGGGACTTGAACCCACAACCTTCTGACTCAGAGGCAAGGGAGTGCTACCCACTGAGACACAACATAAATGTACATCACGCGTGTATATTTACATAGCAAACAACTACCACCATTTCGTTGCTGATCTTTGCCGTCTGTCTTTTTTGCCCAAGTTTGGAGTTCGAGCATGAATTGATCCCACCCGGTACATCTTAGTGCAGCTTCTAGGTTTTTGCCTGGCAGTTGCGAGCGGTACTTTTGACTTCCTCGATGCTTTTCCCACCTCCAGACTTGACTATTCCAATACTTTCCTGTCCGGCCTCCCATCTTCCACCCTCTGTAACCTTGAGCTCATTCAAAACTCTGCTGTCCCGTGTCCTAACTCACACCGAGTCCCGTTCACCCATCACCCCCCCACTGTGCTCGCTGACCTACATTGGCTCCCGGTCCGGCAACACCTCAATTTTAGACATCTCATCCTCGTTTTCAAATCCCTCCTCGCCCCTCCCTATCTCTGTAACCTCCTCCAGCCCCTACAACCCTCCGAGATCTCCGCGCTCCTCCAATTCTGGCCTCTTGCGCATCCCCCGATTCCCATCGCTCCACCATTGGCGGCCGTGCCTTCAGCCGCCTGGGCCCCGAGCTCTGGAATTCCCTCCCTAAACCTCTCCGCCTCTCTCTCTCCTCCTTTAAGACGCTCCTTAAAACCGACCTCTTTGACCAAGCTTTTGGTCACCTGTCCCTAATATCTCCTTATGTGGCTCGGTGTCAAATTTTGTCTGGTTTACGCACCTGTGAAGCGCCTTGGGACGTTTTACTACGTTGTTGAGTGACTGCCGAGAATGTTGACCCGCTTGAGACACGCCAGGCTCGTCCCCTGCTCTCTCTATTGGATGCTCCTTGCCCTTTGTCCTTTTAGAGTTGCTCATTATTGGTCGAGGCCTTCGTCTGCTTGCCCTGGAGTAACTGTAGGACAGTGCATAACGTAACAAGAAAAACAGCTTAACAATGCACACGTCAGGATTAATGGCTTTGCATTATGAGAATGCATCCTGTGTGATAGAGGCAAACACATGGGATTAGATTAGATTAGTACGGATTCCGCAGGGGAACACTAAGTAAGCAGGAGGTGTCAGGTTAATGCAATTTAAGAAGCATCAAAGGGTTTGGAGCCAACATGTCCCGGTTTCAGCTGTTAAGGTGTGATGTCTATAACCGCGCAAAATTGTCTCATCATCTACAAAAACAAAGTCCACATTCTGGTGAGAATCGGGTGTGTGAGGTGCGACATTGTCCTCTGGTGGTGTAGTAAATAAAGGTCACATGACAATAATCTCAGAATTGATAGGTTCAGGGCAAGTCATGTGACATTGTCCATCTCACTTTCATTGATTGTTTGGTATTCCGTGCTCGGAACGCGCCTGGATTAGTCGCGAGCAGAGCCCAATGGATATCCTACTAGTAAGTATATGGACATATAAAATTGCTTCTGCTTTCTGTTGATATTAATAAAACCAACAAGTTGAGTTATCTTTGGCTTCCAACCTATATAACTTGGATTAATCTGCTTGTTTGATCCAACAACGATAACGTCTCCCCTTTCCAGACAGTGTTGCAAGTATTTCCATGGTCCGTGTTACGCTCCGTTGTTGCAGATAATCGATAATCAGTGACCAAAGAAGTAAAGCAGACACAACGATCAAAAAGAAAACACTCGCACACTCTGCTATCAAACAATTTACCAACAAACGCAGAAAACGGTTAAAAGTACAACATGCATAAGCCCTGCGAACATGAGCATTGAACTAACACAAGTTAAAGAATGATCTCGCATTTCTACAGCACCTTTCAGGACCTCAGGACATCCCAAAGTGCTTCACAGCCAGCGAAGTGCTTTTGAAGTGTAGTCACTGTTGGAATGTAGGAAACGGGCAGCAAATTTGCGCACAGCAAGCTCCTACAAACAGCAATGTGATAAATGACCAGATCATCTGTTTAGTGATGTTAGTTGAGGGATAAATATTGGCCCAGGACACTGTGGAGAACTCCCCCCTGCTCTTCTCTGAATGGCCTCCTTGTCTGCTGAAAGGTTCTGCGATTCTATAATTCTAATGTCCCTTTATAAGCATCGAGAAGATACAAGCACCTTCAGAACATCTCCTGTCGGACGGCGTGGATGTCTTATCACCACGGCTCCCTGTCCATTGGTTTTGCCCGCAACCTCGCCACGCTGATACTGCACAGCAGCATTGGAGAGGGGCAGGGTATAGAGCGTTCTGCCCACAGTGTCAGCTGTGGCTCAGTGGGTCTCACTCATGCCTCTAAGTCTAGAAGGTTGTGGGTTCAAGTCCCACTCCGGAGACTTGACCCCATAATCCAGGCCCGACACTCCCCCGGTGCCAGTGCTGCGGGAGCGCCGCACTGTCGGAGGGGCGGTACTGAGGGAGCGCCGCACTGTCGGAGGGGCGGTACTGAGGGAGCGCCGCACTGTCGGAGGGGCAGTACTGAGGGAGCACCGCACTGTCGGAGGGGCAGTACTGAGGGAGCGCCGCACTGTCGGAGGGGCGGTACTGAGGGAGAGCCGCACTGTCGGAGGGGCGGTACTGAGGGAGAGCCGCACTGTCAGAGGGGCGGTACTGAGGGAGCGCCGCACTGTCGGAGGGGCGGTACTGAGGGAGAGCCGCACTGTCGGAGAGGCAGTACTGAGGGATCGCCGCACTGTCGGAGGGGCGGTACTGAGGGAGCGCCGCACTGTCGGAGGGGCGGTACTGAGGGAGCGCCGCACTGTCGGAGGGGCAGTACTGAGGGAGCGCCGCACTGTCGGAGGGGCGGTACTGAGGGAGCGCCGCACTGTCGGAGGGGCGGTACTGAGGGAGCGCCGCACTGTCGGAGGGGCAGTACTGAGGGAGCGCCGCACTGTCGGAGGGGCGGTACTGAGGGAGCGCCGCACTGTCGGAGGGGCGGTACTGAGGGAGCGCCGCACTGTCGGAGGGGCGGTACTGAGGGAGCGCCGCACTGTCGGAGGGCGGTACTGAGGGAGCGCCGCACTGTCGGAGGGCGGTACTGAGGGAGCGCCGCACTGTCAGAGGGGCGGTACTGAGGGAGCGCCGCACTGTCGGAGGGGCGGTACTGAGGGAGCGCCGCACTGTCGGAGGGGCGGTACTGAGGGAGCGCCGCACTGTCGGAGATGCCGTCTTTTGGGATGAGATGTTAAACCCGAGGTTCTCCCGTCTGCCCTCTCAGAAGGATGTGAAAGGTCGCACGCCCACTATTGGAAGAAGAGCAGAGGGAGGAGTTCTCCCCGGTGTCCTGGGGCCAGTATTTATCCCTCAATCACTATCACTAAAAAACAGATTATCTTTTCATTTGGCACATTGGCTGTTTGTGGGAGCTTGCTGCGTGCAAATTGGCTGTCCCGTTTCCTACATTACAACTGTGACCACACTTCAAAAAGTACTTCATTGGCTGTGAAGCGCTTTGGGACGTCCTGAGGTGGTGAAAGGCGCTGGAGAGATGCAAGGTCCTGTCTACCTCCTAGGCTTGATTTCCTAGAGTTCCGAGTATCACAGGTCCCACTCTAAATAGCTGTGACCTCCGAGGTAGGCTGCCCACTAGTGTGGTTGTTGTGCACTTGAACTGAACACACCTCGAAAGTGTCAAGTAGTTAATTAGACATTTGTTTAACGTTTATCGCTTGGATGTCAACTGAAGACTTGAAACCCTTTCGACTTTTTACTTCAGTTACTCTCCCTCCTCCTCCAGATAGTCCAGCGAGGCAGAATCGATGGCCACCTCCTCGTAGTCCTTCTCCAGTGAGGCCAGGTTCTCCCGTGCGTCCTGGAACTCCCCTTCATCCAGCCCCTCCCCTACGTACCAGTGGACAAAGGCCCGCTTGGCGTACATCATGTCGAATTTGAGGTTGAGGCGGGACCACGCCATGGCGATGGCGGTGGTGTTGCTCATCATGCAGACGGCGCGCGGCACTTTTGCCAGATCGCCCCCTGGCACCACCATCGGGGGCTGGTTGTTGATGCCCACCTGCGGAAAGGAACAACGGTTTAAGATTCTGTGGGTTTCGGCTGCACACAAAGTGACCTCAAGGAATGTCTGTCTGTCTATCTCTCTCTCTGTCTATCTACCTTTCTCTATCTATCTATCTCTCTCTCTCTGTCGATCTGCTTATCCCGCTATCTATCTCTGTGGCTCAGTGGGTAGCACACTCGCCTCTGAGTCCGACGGTTGTGGGTTCAAGTCCTTGAGCACATAAATCTAGGCTGACGCTCCAGTGCAGTACTGAGGGAGAGAAGCACTGTCGGAGGGGCATTTCCAATGTACCAACGGGTATGTACACAGTGCGTACACACCCGTCGGGTTCGAATTATCCGGCCCAATATGTGTAAAGCGCTGTGGGGACACCCTGAGGTCATGAAAGGCGCTGTAGAAATTTTTATCTGGGAGTAAACGCACAAGACGTTATTTGCGAGATGACAGTCTCCAGTAGACATAGCGAAAGGCCTTCATTGTTACAGTTTCAGGGCCATGCATTCCTATGACTGAATATTGGGCAGTAACAGTGAACTCCAGATCATAGAGGACACAGGTTCCTCTAACGGGAGTGACCAGAAACCCAGAGAACTGTACCCGAGACTTGTACCTTAGAGAACTGTACCCGAGACCCTGTACCCTAGAGAACTGTACCCGAGACCCTGTACCCTAGAGAACTGTACCCGAGACCCTGTACCTTAGAGAACTGTACCCGAGACTTGTACCCTAGAGAACTGTACCCGAGACTTGTACCCTAGAGAACTGTACCCGAGACTTGTACCCTAGAGAACTGTACCCGAGACTTGTACCCTAGAGAACTGTACCCGAGACTTGTACCCTAGAGAACTGTACCCGAGACTTGTACCCTAGAGAACTGTACCCGAGACCCTGTACCCTAGAGAACTGTACCCGAGACTTGTACCCTAGAGAACTGTACCCGAGACCCTGTACCCTAGAGAACTGTTCCCGAGACTTGTACCCTAGAGAACTGTACCCGAGACCCTGTACCCTAGAGAACTGTACCCGAGACCTTGTACCCTAGAGAACTGTACCCGAGACTTGTACCTTAGAGAACTGTACCCGAGACCCTGTACCCTAGAGAACTGTACCCGAGACCCTGTACCCTAGAGAACTGTTCCCGAGACTTGTACCCTAGAGAACTGTTCCCGAGACTTGTACCCTAGAGAACTGTACCCGAGACCTTGTACCCTAGAGAACTGTACCCGAGACTTGTACCCTAGAGAACTGTACCCGAGACCCTGTACCCTAGAGAACTGTACCCGAGACTTGTACCCTAGAGAACTGTACTCGAGACCCGGTACCCTAGAGAACTGTACCCGAGACCCTGTACCCTAGAGAACTGTTCCCGAGACTTGTACCCTAGAGAACTGTACCCGAGACCCTGTACCCTAGAGAACTGTACCCGAGACCTTGTACCCTAGAGAACTGTACCCGAGACTTGTACCTTAGAGAACTGTACCCGAGACCCTGTACCCTAGAGAACTGTACCCGAGACCCTGTACCCTAGAGAACTGTTCCCGAGACTTGTACCCTAGAGAACTGTTCCCGAGACTTGTACCCTAGAGAACTGTACCCGAGACCTTGTACCCTAGAGAACTGTACCCGAGACTTGTACCCTAGAGAACTGTACCCGAGACCCTGTACCCTAGAGAACTGTACCCGAGACTTGTACCTTAGAGAACTGCACCCGAGACCCTGTACCCTAGAGTACTGTACCCGAGACCCTGTACCCTAGAGAACTGTACCCGAGACCCTGTACCCTAGAGAACTGTACCCGAGACCCTGTACCCTAGAGAACTGTTCCCGAGACTTGTACCCTAGAGAACTGTACCCGAGACTTGTACCCTAGAGAACTGTACCCGAGACGCTTTACCCTAGAGAACTGTACCCGAGACCCTGTACCCTAGAGAACTGTACCCGAGACTTGTACACTAGAGAACTGCACCTGAGACTTGTACCCAAGAGAACTGTATCCGAGACTTGTACCCGAGAGAACTGTACCCGAGACCCTGTACCCTAGAGAACTGTACCCGAGACCCTGTACCCTTGAGAACTGTACCCGAGACCCTGTACCCTAGAGAACTGTACCCGAGACTTGTACCCTGGAGAACTGTACCCGAGACCCTGTACCCTAGAGAACTGTACCCGAGACTTGTACCCAAGAGAACTGTACCCGAGACCCTGTACCCTAGAGAACTGTACCCGAGACCCTGTACCCGAGAGAACTGTACCCGAGACCCTGTACCCGAGAGAACTGTACCCGAGACCCTGCACCCTAGAGAACTGTACCCGAGACCCTGTACCCTAGAGAACTGTGCCTGAGACTTGAACCCGAGAGAACTGTACCTGAGACTTGTACCCTAGAGAACTGTACCTGAGACCCTGTACCCTAGAGAACTGTACCCGAGACTTGTACCCTAGAGAACTGTACGCGAGACTTGTACACTAGAGAACTGTACCCGAGACCCTGTGCCCGAGAGAACTGTACCCGAGACTTGTACCCTAGAGAACTGTACCCGAGACTTGTACCCTAGAGAACTGTACCCGAGACCCTGTACCCTAGAGAACTGTACCTGAGACTTGTACCCTAGAGAACTGTACCTGAGACTTGTACCCTAGAGAACTGTACCTGAGACTTGTACCCTAGAGAATTGTACCCGAGACTTGTACCCAAGAGAACTGTACCTGACACTTGTACCCTAGAGAACTGTACCCGAGACCCTGTACCCGAGAGAACTGTACCCGAGACCCTGTACCCTAAAGAACTGTACCCGAGACTTGTACCCTAGAGAACTGTACCCGAGACCCTGTACCCGAGAGAACTGTACCCGAGACCCTGTACCCTAGAGAACTGTACCCGAGACTTGTACCCTAGAGAACTGTACCCGAGACTTGTACCCTAGAGAACTGTACCCGAGACCAATATACCCTGGAGAACTGTACCCGAGACTTGTACCCTAGAAAACTGTACCCGAGACTTTGTACCCGAGAGAACTGTACCCGAGACTTCTACCCTAGAGAACTGTACCCGAGACTTGTACCCTAGAGAACTGTACCCGAGACTTGTACCCTAGAAAACTGTACCTGAGACTTGTACCCTAGAGAACTGTACCTGAGACTTGTACCCTAGAGAACTGTACCCGAGACCAATATACCTTGGAGAACTGTACCCGAGACTTGTACCCTAGAAAACTGTACCCGAGACTTTGTACCCGAGAGAACTGTACCCGAGACTTCTACGCTAGAGAACTATACCCGAGACTTGTACCCTAGAAAACTGTACCTGAGACTTGTACCCTAGAGAACTGTACCTGAGACTTGTACCCTAGAGAACTGTACCCAAGACTTCTACCCTAGAGAACTGTACCCGAGACTTGTACCCGAGAGAACTGTACCCAAGACTTCTACCCTAGAGAACTGTACCCGAGACTTGTACCCGAGAGAACTGTACCCGAGACCCTGTACCCCAGAGAACTGTACCCGAGACTTGTACCCCAGAGAACAGTAGCCGAGACTTGTACCCTAGAGAACTGTACCCGAGACTTGTACCCTAGAGAACTGTATCCGAGACTTGTACCCTAGAGAACTGTACCCGAGACCCTGTACCCTAGAGAACTGTACCTGAGATCCTGTACCCTGGAGAACTGTACCCGAGACCCTGTACCCTAGAGAACTGTACCCGAGACCCTGTACCCTAGAGAACTGTACCCGAGACTTGTACGCTAGAGAACTATACCCGAGACTTGTAGCCCAGAGAACTGTACCCGAGACTTGTACATTAGAGAACTGTACCCGAGACTTGTACCCTGGAGAACTGTACCCGAGAGTTGTCCCCTAGAGAACTGTAAAAGAGACTTGTACCCTAGAAACTGTACCCGAGACTTGTACCCTAGAGAACTGTACCCGAGACCCTGTACCCTAGAGAACTGTACCTGAGACTTGCACCCTAGAGAACTGTAGCCGAGTCCCTGTACCCGAGAGAACTGTACCCGAGACCCTGTACCCTAGAGAACTGTACCCGAGACTTGTACCCTGGAAAACTGTACCCGAGACTTGTACCCTAGAGAACTGTACCCGAGACTTGTACCCTAGAGAACTGTACCCGAGACTTGTCCCGAGAGAACTGTACCCGAGACTTGTACCCTAGAGAACTGTACCCGAGACCCTGTACCCTAGAGAACTGTACCCGAGACCCTGTACCCTAGAGAAATGTACCCGAGACTTGTACCCTAGAGAACTGTACTCGAGACCCTGTACCCTAGAGAACTGTACCCGAGACTTGTACCCTAGAGAACTGTACCCGAGACCCTGTACCCTAGAGAACTGTTCCCGAGACTTGTACCCTAGAGAACTGTACCCGAGACCCTGTACCCTAGAGAACTGTACCCGAGACCTTGTACCCTAGAGAACTGTACCCGAGACTTGTACCTTAGAGAACTGTACCCGAGACCCTGTACCCTAGAGAACTGTACCCGAGACCCTGTACCCTAGAGAACTGTTCCCGAGACTTGTACCCTAGAGAACTGTTCCCGAGACTTGTACCCTAGAGAACTGTACCCGAGACCTTGTACCCTAGAGAACTGTACCCGAGACTTGTACCCTAGAGAACTGTACCCGAGACCCTGTACCCTAGAGAACTGTACCCGAGACTTGTACCCTAGAGAACTGTACTCGAGACCCTGTACCCTAGAGAACTGTACCCGAGACCCTGTACCCTAGAGAACTGTTCCCGAGACTTGTACCCTAGAGAACTGTACCCGAGACCCTGTACCCTAGAGAACTGTACCCGAGACCTTGTACCCTAGAGAACTGTACCCGAGACTTGTACCTTAGAGAACTGTACCCGAGACCCTGTACCCTAGAGAACTGTACCCGAGACCCTGTACCCTAGAGAACTGTTCCCGAGACTTGTACCCTAGAGAACTGTTCCCGAGACTTGTACCCTAGAGAACTGTACCCGAGACCTTGTACCCTAGAGAACTGTACCCGAGACTTGTACCCTAGAGAACTGTACCCGAGACCCTGTACCCTAGAGAACTGTACCCGAGACTTGTACCTTAGAGAACTGCACCCGAGACCCTGTACCCTAGAGTACTGTACCCGAGACCCTGTACCCTAGAGAACTGTACCCGAGACCCTGTACCCTAGAGAACTGTACCCGAGACCCTGTACCCTAGAGAACTGTTCCCGAGACTTGTACCCTAGAGAACTGTACCCGAGACTTGTACCCTAGAGAACTGTACCCGAGACGCTTTACCCTAGAGAACTGTACCCGAGACCCTGTACCCTAGAGAACTGTACCCGAGACTTGTACACTAGAGAACTGCACCTGAGACTTGTACCCAAGAGAACTGTATCCGAGACTTGTACCCGAGAGAACTGTACCCGAGACCCTGTACCCTAGAGAACTGTACCCGAGACCCTGTACCCTTGAGAACTGTACCCGAGACCCTGTACCCTAGAGAACTGTACCCGAGACTTGTACCCTGGAGAACTGTACCCGAGACCCTGTACCCTAGAGAACTGTACCCGAGACTTGTACCCAAGAGAACTGTACCCGAGACCCTGTACCCTAGAGAACTGTACCCGAGACCCTGTACCCGAGAGAACTGTACCCGAGACCCTGTACCCGAGAGAACTGTACCCGAGACCCTGCACCCTAGAGAACTGTACCCGAGACCCTGTACCCTAGAGAACTGTGCCTGAGACTTGAACCCGAGAGAACTGTACCTGAGACTTGTACCCTAGAGAACTGTACCTGAGACCCTGTACCCTAGAGAACTGTACCCGAGACTTGTACCCTAGAGAACTGTACGCGAGACTTGTACACTAGAGAACTGTACCCGAGACCCTGTGCCCGAGAGAACTGTACCCGAGACTTGTACCCTAGAGAACTGTACCCGAGACTTGTACCCTAGAGAACTGTACCCGAGACCCTGTACCCTAGAGAACTGTACCTGAGACTTGTACCCTAGAGAACTGTACCTGAGACTTGTACCCTAGAGAACTGTACCTGAGACTTGTACCCTAGAGAATTGTACCCGAGACTTGTACCCAAGAGAACTGTACCTGACACTTGTACCCTAGAGAACTGTACCCGAGACCCTGTACCCGAGAGAACTGTACCCGAGACCCTGTACCCTAAAGAACTGTACCCGAGACTTGTACCCTAGAGAACTGTACCCGAGACCCTGTACCCGAGAGAACTGTACCCGAGACCCTGTACCCTAGAGAACTGTACCCGAGACTTGTACCCTAGAGAACTGTACCCGAGACTTGTACCCTAGAGAACTGTACCCGAGACCAATATACCCTGGAGAACTGTACCCGAGACTTGTACCCTAGAAAACTGTACCCGAGACTTTGTACCCGAGAGAACTGTACCCGAGACTTCTACCCTAGAGAACTGTACCCGAGACTTGTACCCTAGAGAACTGTACCCGAGACTTGTACCCTAGAAAACTGTACCTGAGACTTGTACCCTAGAGAACTGTACCTGAGACTTGTACCCTAGAGAACTGTACCCGAGACCAATATACCTTGGAGAACTGTACCCGAGACTTGTACCCTAGAAAACTGTACCCGAGACTTTGTACCCGAGAGAACTGTACCCGAGACTTCTACGCTAGAGAACTATACCCGAGACTTGTACCCTAGAAAACTGTACCTGAGACTTGTACCCTAGAGAACTGTACCTGAGACTTGTACCCTAGAGAACTGTACCCAAGACTTCTACCCTAGAGAACTGTACCCGAGACTTGTACCCGAGAGAACTGTACCCAAGACTTCTACCCTAGAGAACTGTACCCGAGACTTGTACCCGAGAGAACTGTACCCGAGACCCTGTACCCCAGAGAACTGTACCCGAGACTTGTACCCCAGAGAACAGTAGCCGAGACTTGTACCCTAGAGAACTGTACCCGAGACTTGTACCCTAGAGAACTGTATCCGAGACTTGTACCCTAGAGAACTGTACCCGAGACCCTGTACCCTAGAGAACTGTACCTGAGATCCTGTACCCTGGAGAACTGTACCCGAGACCCTGTACCCTAGAGAACTGTACCCGAGACCCTGTACCCTAGAGAACTGTACCCGAGACTTGTACGCTAGAGAACTATACCCGAGACTTGTAGCCCAGAGAACTGTACCCGAGACTTGTACATTAGAGAACTGTACCCGAGACTTGTACCCTGGAGAACTGTACCCGAGAGTTGTCCCCTAGAGAACTGTAAAAGAGACTTGTACCCTAGAAACTGTACCCGAGACTTGTACCCTAGAGAACTGTACCCGAGACCCTGTACCCTAGAGAACTGTACCTGAGACTTGCACCCTAGAGAACTGTAGCCGAGTCCCTGTACCCGAGAGAACTGTACCCGAGACCCTGTACCCTAGAGAACTGTACCCGAGACTTGTACCCTGGAAAACTGTACCCGAGACTTGTACCCTAGAGAACTGTACCCGAGACTTGTACCCTAGAGAACTGTACCCGAGACTTGTCCCGAGAGAACTGTACCCGAGACTTGTACCCTAGAGAACTGTACCCGAGACCCTGTACCCTAGAGAACTGTACCCGAGACCCTGTACCCTAGAGAAATGTACCCGAGACTTGTACCCTAGAGAACTGTACTCGAGACCCTGTACCCTAGAGAACTGTACCCGAGACTTGTACCCTAGAGAACTGTACCCGAGACCCTGTACCCTAGAGAACTGTACCCGAGACCTTGTACCCTAGAGAACTGTACCTGAGACCTGTACCCTTGAGAACTGTACCGGAGACCCTGTACCCTAGAGAACTGTACCCGAGACTTGTACCCTGGAGAACTGTCCCCGAGACTTGTACCCTAGAGAACTGTACCCGAGACTTGTACCCTAGAGAACTGTATCCGAGACTTGTACCCTAGAGAACTGTACCCGAGACCCTGTACCCTAGAGAACTGTACCTGAGATCCTGTACCCTGGAGAACTGTACCCGAGACCCTGTACCCTAGAGAACTGTACCCGAGACCCTGTACCCTAGAGAACTGTACCCGAGACTTGTACGCTAGAGAACTATACCCGAGACTTGTAGCCCAGAGAACTGTACCCGAGACTTGTACATTAGAGAACTGTACCCGAGACTTGTACCCTGGAGAACTGTACCCGAGAGTTGTCCCCTAGAGAACTGTAAAAGAGACTTGTACCCTAGAAACTGTACCCGAGACTTGTACCCTAGAGAACTGTACCCGAGACCCTGTACCCTAGAGAACTGTACCTGAGACTTGCACCCTAGAGAACTGTAGCCGAGTCCCTGTACCCGAGAGAACTGTACCCGAGACCCTGTACCCTAGAGAACTGTACCCGAGACTTGTACCCTGGAAAACTGTACCCGAGACTTGTACCCTAGAGAACTGTACCCGAGACTTGTACCCTAGAGAACTGTACCCGAGACTTGTCCCGAGAGAACTGTACCCGAGACTTGTACCCTAGAGAACTGTACCCGAGACCCTGTACCCTAGAGAACTGTACCCGAGACCCTGTACCCTAGAGAAATGTACCCGAGACTTGTACCCTAGAGAACTGTACTCGAGACCCTGTACCCTAGAGAACTGTACCCGAGACTTGTACCCTAGAGAACTGTACCCGAGACCCTGTACCCTAGAGAACTGTACCCGAGACCTTGTACCCTAGAGAACTGTACCTGAGACCTGTACCCTTGAGAACTGTACCGGAGACCCTGTACCCTAGAGAACTGTACCCGAGACTTGTACCCTGGAGAACTGTCCCCGAGACTTGTACCCTAGAGAACTGTACCCGAGATCATGTACCCGAGAGAACTGTACCCGAGACTTGTAACCTAGAGAACTGTACCCGAGACCCTGTACCCTAGAGAACTGTACCTGAGACCCTGTACCCTAGAGAACTGTACCCGAGACCATGTACCCTAGAGAACTGTACCCGAGACTTGTACCCCAGAGAACTGTACTCGAGCCCCTGTACCCTAGAGAACTGTACCCGAGACCCTGTACCCGAGAGAACTGTACCGGAGACCCTGTACCCTAGAGAACTGTACCCGAGACCCTGTACCCTAGAGAACTGTACCCGAGACTTGTACCCTAGAGAACTGTAACCGAGACTTGTACCCTAGAGAGCTGTAGCCGAGACCCTGTACCCTAGAGAACTGTACCCGAGACTTGTAACCTAGAGAACTGTACCCGAGACCCTGTACCCTAGAGAACTGTACCTGAGACTTGTACCCTAGAGAACTGCACCAGAGACCCTGTACCCGAGAGAACTGTACCCGAGACTTGTTCCCTAGAGAACTGTACCCGAGACCCTGTACCCTACAGAACTGTACCCGAGACTTGTACCCTAGAGAACTGTACCTGAGACCCTGTACCCTAGAGAACTGTACCCGAGACCCTGTACCCTAGACCCTGTACCCTAGAGAACTGTACCCGAGACTTGTACCCTAGAAAACTGTACCCGAGACTTTGTACCCGAGAGAACTGTACCCGAGACTTCTACCCTAGAGAACTGTACCCGAGACTTGTACCCTAGAGAACTGTACCCGAGACTTGTACCCTAGAAAACTGTACCTGAGACTTGTACCCTAGAGAACTGTACCTGAGACTTGTACCCTAGAGAACTGTACCCGAGACCAATATACCTTGGAGAACTGTACCCGAGACTTGTACCCTAGAAAACTGTACCCGAGACTTTGTACCCGAGAGAACTGTACCCGAGACTTCTACGCTAGAGAACTATACCCGAGACTTGTACCCTAGAAAACTGTACCTGAGACTTGTACCCTAGAGAACTGTACCTGAGACTTGTACCCTAGAGAACTGTACCCGAGACTTGAACCCTAGAGAACTGTACCCGAGACTTGTACCCTAGAGAACTGTACCCGAGACTTGTACCCTAGAGAACTGTACCCAAGACTTCTACCCTAGAGAACTGTACCCGAGACTTGTACCCGAGAGAACTGTACCCGAGACCCTGTACCCCAGAGAACTGTACCCGAGACTTGTACCCTAGAGAACTGTACCCGAGACTTGTACCCGAGAGAACTGTACCCGAGACCCTGTACCCCAGAGAACTGTACCCGAGACTTGTACCCCAGAGAACAGTAGCCGAGACTTGTACCCTAGAGAACTGTACCCGAGACTTGTACCCTAGAGAACTGTATCCGAGACTTGTACCCTAGAGAACTGTACCCGAGACCCTGTACCCTAGAGAACTGTACCTGAGATCCTGTACCCTGGAGAACTGTACCCGAGACCCTGTACCCTAGAGAACTGTACCCGAGACCCTGTACCCTAGAGAACTGTACCCGAGACTTGTACGCTAGAGAACTATACCCGAGACTTGTAGCCCAGAGAACTGTACCCGAGACTTGTACATTAGAGAACTGTACCCGAGACTTGTACCCTGGAGAACTGTACCCGAGAGTTGTCCCCTAGAGAACTGTAAAAGAGACTTGTACCCTAGAAACTGTACCCGTGACTTGTACCCTAGAGAACTGTACCCGAGACCCTGTACCCTAGAGAACTGTACCTGAGACTTGCACCCTAGAGAACTGTACCCGAGTCCCTGTACCCGAGAGAACTGTACCCGAGACCCTGTACCCTAGAGAACTGTACCCGAGACTTGTACCCTGGAAAACTGTACCCGAGACTTGTACCCTAGAGAACTGTACCCGAGACTTGTACCCTAGAGAACTGTACCCGAGACCCTGTACCCTAGAGAACTGTACCCGAGACCCTGTACCCTAGAGAAATGTACCCGAGACTTGTACCCTAGAGAACTGTACTCGAGACCCTGTACCCTAGAGAACTGTACCCGAGACTTGTACCCTAGAGAACTGTACCCGAGACCCTGTACCCTAGAGAACTGTACCCGAGACCTTGTACCCTAGAGAACTGTACCTGAGACCTGTACCCTTGAGAACTGTACCGGAGACCCTGTACCCTAGAGAACTGTACCCGAGACTTGTACCCTGGAGAACTGTCCCCGAGACTTGTACCCTAGAGAACTGTACCCGAGATCATGTACCCTAGAGAACTGTACCCGAGACTTGTAACCTAGAGAACTGTACCCGAGACCCTGTACCCTAGAGAACTGTACCTGAGACCCTGTACCCTAGAGAACTGTACCCGAGACCATGTACCCTAGAGAACTGTACCCGAGACTTGTACCCCAGAGAACTGTACCCGAGACCCTGTACCCTAGAGAACTGTACCCGAGACTTGTACCCTAGAGAACTGTACCCGAGACTTGTACCCTAGAGAACTGTACCCGAGACTTGTACCCTAGAGAACTGTACCCGAGACCCTGTACCCGAGAGAACTGTACCCGAGACTTGTACCCTAGAGAACTGTACTCGAGCCCCTGTACCCTAGAGAACTGTACCCGAGACCCTGTACCCGAGAGAACTGTACCGGAGACCCTGTACCCTAGAGAACTGTACCCGAGACCCTGTACCCTAGAGAACTGTACCCGAGACTTGTACCCTAGAGAACTGTAACCGAGACTTGTACCCTAGAGAACTGTACCCGAGACCCTGTACCCTAGAGAACTGTACCCGAGACTTGTAACCTAGAGAACTGTACCCGAGACCCTGTACCCTAGAGAACTGTACCTGAGACTTGTACCCTAGAGAACTGCACCAGAGACCCTGTACCCGAGAGAACTGTACCCGAGACTTGTTCCCTAGAGAACTGTACCCGAGACCCTGTACCCGACAGAACTGTACCCGAGACTTGTACCCTAGAGAACTGTACCTGAGACCCTGTACCCTAGAGAACTGTACCCGAGACCCTGTACCCTAGACCCTGTACCCTAGAGAACTGTACCCGAGACTTGTACCCTAGAAAACTGTACCCGAGACTTTGTACCCGAGAGAACTGTACCCGAGACTTCTACCCTAGAGAACTGTACCCGAGACTTGTACCCTAGAGAACTGTACCCGAGACTTGTACCCTAGAAAACTGTACCTGAGACTTGTACCCTAGAGAACTGTACCTGAGACTTGTACCCTAGAGAACTGTACCCGAGACCAATATACCTTGGAGAACTGTACCCGAGACTTGTACCCTAGAAAACTGTACCCGAGACTTTGTACCCGAGAGAACTGTACCCGAGACTTCTACGCTAGAGAACTATACCCGAGACTTGTACCCTAGAAAACTGTACCTGTGACTTGTACCCTAGAGAACTGTACCTGAGACTTGTACCCTAGAGAACTGTACCCGAGACTTGAACCCTAGAGAACTGTACCCGAGACTTGTACCCTAGAGAACTGTACCCGAGACTTGTACCCTAGAGAACTGTACCCAAGACTTCTACCCTAGAGAACTGTACCCGAGACTTGTACCCGAGAGAACTGTAACCGAGACCCTGTACCCCAGAGAACTGTACCCGAGACTTGTACCCCAGAGAACAGTAGCCGAGACTTGTACCCTAGAGAACTGTACCCGAGACTTGTACCCTAGAGAACTGTATCCGAGACTTGTACCCTAGAGAACTGTACCCGAGACCCTGTACCCTAGAGAACTGTACCTGAGATCCTGTACCCTGGAGAACTGTACCCGAGACCCTGTACCCTAGAGAACTGTACCCGAGACCTTGTACCCTAGAGAACTGTACCTGAGACCTGTACCCTTGAGAACTGTACCGGAGACCCTGTACCCTAGAGAACTGTACCCGAGACTTGTACCCTGGAGAACTGTCCCCGAGACTTGTACCCTAGAGAACTGTACCCGAGATCATGTACCCGAGAGAACTGTACCCGAGACTTGTAACCTAGAGAACTGTACCCGAGACCCTGTACCCTAGAGAACTGTACCTGAGACCCTGTACCCTAGAGAACTGTACCCGAGACCATGTACCCTAGAGAACTGTACCCGAGACTTGTACCCAGAGAACTGTACTCGAGCCCCTGTACCCTAGAGAACTGTACCCGAGACCCTGTACCCGAGAGAACTGTACCGGAGACCCTGTACCCTAGAGAACTGTACCCGAGACCCTGTACCCTAGAGAACTGTACCCGAGACTTGTACCCTAGAGAACTGTAACCGAGACTTGTACCCTAGAGAGCTGTAGCCGAGACCCTGTACCCTAGAGAACTGTACCCGAGACTTGTAACCTAGAGAACTGTACCCGAGACCCTGTACCCTAGAGAACTGTACCTGAGACTTGTACCCTAGAGAACTGCACCAGAGACCCTGTACCCGAGAGAACTGTACCCGAGACTTGTTCCCTAGAGAACTGTACCCGAGACCCTGTACCCTACAGAACTGTACCCGAGACTTGTACCCTAGAGAACTGTACCTGAGACCCTGTACCCTAGAGAACTGTACCCGAGACCCTGTACCCTAGACCCTGTACCCTAGAGAACTGTACCCGAGACTTGTACCCTAGAAAACTGTACCCGAGACTTTGTACCCGAGAGAACTGTACCCGAGACTTCTACCCTAGAGAACTGTACCCGAGACTTGTACCCTAGAGAACTGTACCCGAGACTTGTACCCTAGAAAACTGTACCTGAGACTTGTACCCTAGAGAACTGTACCTGAGACTTGTACCCTAGAGAACTGTACCCGAGACCAATATACCTTGGAGAACTGTACCCGAGACTTGTACCCTAGAAAACTGTACCCGAGACTTTGTACCCGAGAGAACTGTACCCGAGACTTCTACGCTAGAGAACTATACCCGAGACTTGTACCCTAGAAAACTGTACCTGAGACTTGTACCCTAGAGAACTGTACCTGAGACTTGTACCCTAGAGAACTGTACCCGAGACTTGAACCCTAGAGAACTGTACCCGAGACTTGTACCCTAGAGAACTGTACCCGAGACTTGTACCCTAGAGAACTGTACCCAAGACTTCTACCCTAGAGAACTGTACCCGAGACTTGTACCCGAGAGAACTGTACCCGAGACCCTGTACCCCAGAGAACTGTACCCGAGACTTGTACCCTAGAGAACTGTACCCGAGACTTGTACCCGAGAGAACTGTACCCGAGACCCTGTACCCCAGAGAACTGTACCCGAGACTTGTACCCCAGAGAACAGTAGCCGAGACTTGTACCCTAGAGAACTGTACCCGAGACTTGTACCCTAGAGAACTGTATCCGAGACTTGTACCCTAGAGAACTGTACCCGAGACCCTGTACCCTAGAGAACTGTACCTGAGATCCTGTACCCTGGAGAACTGTACCCGAGACCCTGTACCCTAGAGAACTGTACCCGAGACCCTGTACCCTAGAGAACTGTACCCGAGACTTGTACGCTAGAGAACTATACCCGAGACTTGTAGCCCAGAGAACTGTACCCGAGACTTGTACATTAGAGAACTGTACCCGAGACTTGTACCCTGGAGAACTGTACCCGAGAGTTGTCCCCTAGAGAACTGTAAAAGAGACTTGTACCCTAGAAACTGTACCCGTGACTTGTACCCTAGAGAACTGTACCCGAGACCCTGTACCCTAGAGAACTGTACCTGAGACTTGCACCCTAGAGAACTGTACCCGAGTCCCTGTACCCGAGAGAACTGTACCCGAGACCCTGTACCCTAGAGAACTGTACCCGAGACTTGTACCCTGGAAAACTGTACCCGAGACTTGTACCCTAGAGAACTGTACCCGAGACTTGTACCCTAGAGAACTGTACCCGAGACCCTGTACCCTAGAGAACTGTACCCGAGACCCTGTACCCTAGAGAAATGTACCCGAGACTTGTACCCTAGAGAACTGTACTCGAGACCCTGTACCCTAGAGAACTGTACCCGAGACTTGTACCCTAGAGAACTGTACCCGAGACCCTGTACCCTAGAGAACTGTACCCGAGACCTTGTACCCTAGAGAACTGTACCTGAGACCTGTACCCTTGAGAACTGTACCGGAGACCCTGTACCCTAGAGAACTGTACCCGAGACTTGTACCCTGGAGAACTGTCCCCGAGACTTGTACCCTAGAGAACTGTACCCGAGATCATGTACCCTAGAGAACTGTACCCGAGACTTGTAACCTAGAGAACTGTACCCGAGACCCTGTACCCTAGAGAACTGTACCTGAGACCCTGTACCCTAGAGAACTGTACCCGAGACCATGTACCCTAGAGAACTGTACCCGAGACTTGTACCCCAGAGAACTGTACCCGAGACCCTGTACCCTAGAGAACTGTACCCGAGACTTGTACCCTAGAGAACTGTACCCGAGACTTGTACCCTAGAGAACTGTACCCGAGACTTGTACCCTAGAGAACTGTACCCGAGACCCTGTACCCGAGAGAACTGTACCCGAGACTTGTACCCTAGAGAACTGTACTCGAGCCCCTGTACCCTAGAGAACTGTACCCGAGACCCTGTACCCGAGAGAACTGTACCGGAGACCCTGTACCCTAGAGAACTGTACCCGAGACCCTGTACCCTAGAGAACTGTACCCGAGACTTGTACCCTAGAGAACTGTAACCGAGACTTGTACCCTAGAGAACTGTACCCGAGACCCTGTACCCTAGAGAACTGTACCCGAGACTTGTAACCTAGAGAACTGTACCCGAGACCCTGTACCCTAGAGAACTGTACCTGAGACTTGTACCCTAGAGAACTGCACCAGAGACCCTGTACCCGAGAGAACTGTACCCGAGACTTGTTCCCTAGAGAACTGTACCCGAGACCCTGTACCCGACAGAACTGTACCCGAGACTTGTACCCTAGAGAACTGTACCTGAGACCCTGTACCCTAGAGAACTGTACCCGAGACCCTGTACCCTAGACCCTGTACCCTAGAGAACTGTACCCGAGACTTGTACCCTAGAAAACTGTACCCGAGACTTTGTACCCGAGAGAACTGTACCCGAGACTTCTACCCTAGAGAACTGTACCCGAGACTTGTACCCTAGAGAACTGTACCCGAGACTTGTACCCTAGAAAACTGTACCTGAGACTTGTACCCTAGAGAACTGTACCTGAGACTTGTACCCTAGAGAACTGTACCCGAGACCAATATACCTTGGAGAACTGTACCCGAGACTTGTACCCTAGAAAACTGTACCCGAGACTTTGTACCCGAGAGAACTGTACCCGAGACTTCTACGCTAGAGAACTATACCCGAGACTTGTACCCTAGAAAACTGTACCTGTGACTTGTACCCTAGAGAACTGTACCTGAGACTTGTACCCTAGAGAACTGTACCCGAGACTTGAACCCTAGAGAACTGTACCCGAGACTTGTACCCTAGAGAACTGTACCCGAGACTTGTACCCTAGAGAACTGTACCCAAGACTTCTACCCTAGAGAACTGTACCCGAGACTTGTACCCGAGAGAACTGTAACCGAGACCCTGTACCCCAGAGAACTGTACCCGAGACTTGTACCCCAGAGAACAGTAGCCGAGACTTGTACCCTAGAGAACTGTACCCGAGACTTGTACCCTAGAGAACTGTATCCGAGACTTGTACCCTAGAGAACTGTACCCGAGACCCTGTACCCTAGAGAACTGTACCTGAGATCCTGTACCCTGGAGAACTGTACCCGAGACCCTGTACCCTAGAGAACTGTACCCGAGACCCTGTACCCTAGAGAACTGTACCCGAGACTTGTACGCTAGAGAACTATACCCGAGACTTGTAGCCCAGAGAACTGTACCCGAGACTTGTACATTAGAGAACTGTACCCGAGACTTGTACCCTGGAGAACTGTACCCGAGAGTTGTCCCCTAGAGAACTGTACCCGAGACCCTGTACCCTAGAGAACTGTACCTGAGACTTGCACCCTAGAGAACTGTACCCGAGTCCCTGTACCCGAGAGAACTGTACCCGAGACCCTGTACCCTAGAGAACTGTACCCGAGACTTGTACCCTGGAAAACTGTACCCGAGACTTGTACCCTAGAGAACTGTACCCGAGACTTGTACCCTAGAGAACTGTACCCGAGACTTGTCCCGAGAGAACTGTACCCGAGACTTGTACCCTAGAGAACTGTACCCGAGACCCTGTACCCTAGAGAACTGTACCCGAGACCCTGTACCCTAGAGAAATGTACCCGAGACTTGTACCCTAGAGAACTGTACTCGAGACCCTGTACCCTAGAGAACTGTACCCGAGACTTGTACCCTAGAGAACTGTACCCGAGACCCTGTACCCTAGAGAACTGTACCCGAGACCTTGTACCCTAGAGAACTGTACCTGAGACCTGTACCCTTGAGAACTGTACCGGAGACCCTGTACCCTAGAGAACTGTACCCGAGACTTGTACCCTGGAGAACTGTCCCCGAGACTTGTACCCTAGAGAACTGTACCCGAGATCATGTACCCTAGAGAACTGTACCCGAGACTTGTAACCTAGAGAACTGTACCCGAGACCCTGTACCCTAGAGAACTGTACCTGAGACCCTGTACCCTAGAGAACTGTACCCGAGACCATGTACCCTAGAGAACTGTACCCGAGACTTGTACCCCAGAGAACTGTACCCGAGACCCTGTACCCTAGAGAACTGTACCCGAGACTTGTACCCTAGAGAACTGTACCCGAGACTTGTACCCTAGAGAACTGTACCCGAGACTTGTACCCTAGAGAACTGTACCCGAGACCCTGTACCCGAGAGAACTGTACCCGAGACTTGTACCCTAGAGAACTGTACTCGAGCCCCTGTACCCTCGAGAACTGTACCCGAGACCCTGTACCCGAGAGAACTGTACCGGAGACCCTGTACCCTAGAGAACTGTACCCGAGACCCTGTACCCTAGAGAACTGTACCCGAGACTTGTACCCTAGAGAACTGTAACCGAGACTTGTACCCTAGAGAACTGTACCCGAGACCCTGTACCCTAGAGAACTGTACCCGAGACTTGTAACCTAGAGAACTGTACCCGAGACCCTGTACCCTAGAGAACTGTACCTGAGACTTGTACCCTAGAGAACTGCACCAGAGACCCTGTACCCGAGAGAACTGTACACGAGACTTGTACCCTAGAGAACTGTACCTGAGACCCTGTACCCTAGAGAACTGTACCCGAGACCCTGCACCCTAGAGAGCCGTACCCGAGACCCTGTACCCTAGAAAACTGTACCCGAGACCCTGTACCCTAGAGAACTGTACCCGAGACTTGTACCCTAGAGAACTGTACCCGAGACCCTGCACCCTAGACAACTGTACCTGAGACCCTGTACACTAGAGAACTGTACCCGAGACTTGTACGCTAGAGAACTGTAGCCAAGACTTGTACCCTGGAGAACTGTACCCGAGACTTGTACCCTAGAGAACTGTACCCGAGACTTGTACTCTAGAGAACTGTACCCGAGACTTGTACCCGAGAGAACTGTACCCGAGACCCTGTACCCTAGAGAACTGTACCCGGGAACTTGTACCCTAGAGAACTGTACCCGAGACTTGTACCCTAGAGAACTGTACCCGAGACCCTGTATCCAAGAGAACTGTACCCGAGACCCTGTACCCTAGAGAACTGTACCCGAGACCCTGTACGCTAGAGAACTGTACCCGAGACTTGTACCCTAGAGAACTGTACCTGAGACTTGTACCCTAGAGAACTGTACCCGAGACCCTGTACCCTAGAGAACTGTACCCGAGACTTGTACCCTAGAGAACTGTACCCGAGACCCTGTACCCTAGAGAACTGTACCCGAGACCCTGTACCCTAGAGAACTGTAACTGAGACTTGTACCCTAGAGAACTGTACCCGAGACTTGTACCCTAGAGAACTGTACCCGAGACCTTGTACCCTGGAGAACTCTACCCGAGACTTGTTCCCTAGAGAACTGTACCCGAGACCCTGTACCCTACAGAACTGTACCCGAGACTTGTACCCTAGAGAACTGTACCTGAGACCCTGTACCCTAGAGAACTGTACCCGAGACCCTGTACCCTAGACCCTGTACCCTAGAGAACTGTACCCGAGACTTGTACCCTAGAGAACTGTAACCGAGACCCTGTACCCTAGAGAACGGTACCAGAGACTTGTACCCTAGAGAACTGTACCTGAGACTTGTACCCTAGAGAACTGTACCCGAGACCCTGTACCCTAGAGAACTGTACCTGACACCCTGTACCCTAGAGAACTGTACCGAGACTTGTATCCGAGAGAACTGTACCCGAGACCCTGTACCCTAGAGAACTGTACCCGAGACTTGTACCCCAGAGAACTGTACCCGAGACCCTGTACCCTAGAGAACTGTACCCGAGACTTGTACCCTAGAGAACTGTACCCGAGACTTGTACCCTAGAGAACTGTACCCGAGACTTGTACCCTAGAGAACTGTACCCGAGACCCTGTACCCGAGAGAACTGTACCCGAGACTTGTACCCTAGAGAACTGTACTCGAGCCCCTGTACCCTAGAGAACTGTACCCGAGACCCTGTACCCGAGAGAACTGTACCCGAGACCTTGTACCCTAGAGAACTGTACCCGAGACCCTGTACCCTAGAGAACTGTACCTGAGACCTGTACCCTAGAGAACTGTACCGGAGACCCTGTACCCTAGAGAACTGTACCCGAGACCCTGTACCCGAGAGAACTGTACCCGAGACTTGTACCCTAGAGAACTGTAACCGAGACTTGTACCCTAGAGAATTGTACCCGAGACCCTGTACCCTAGAGAACTGTACCCGAGACTTGTAACCTAGAGAACTGTACCCGAGACCCTGTACCCTAGAGAACTGTACCTGAGACTTGTACCCTAGAGAACTGCACCAGAGACCCTGTACCCGAGAGAACTGTACACGAGACTTGTACCCTAGAGAACTGTACCTGAGACCCTGTACCCTAGAGAACTGTACCCGAGACCCTGCACCCTAGAGAGCCGTACCCGAGACCCTGTACCCTAGAAAACTGTACCCGAGACCCTGTACCCTAGAGAACTGTACCCGAGACTTGTACCCTAGAGAACTGTACCCGAGACCCTGCACCCTAGACAACTGTACCTGAGACCCTGTACACTAGAGAACTGTACCCGAGACTTGTACGCTAGAGAACTGTAGCCGAGACTTGTACCCTAGAGAACTGTACCCGAGACTTGTACCCTAGAGAACTGTACCCGAGACTTGTACTCTAGAGAACTGTACCCGAGACTTGTACCCGAGAGAACTGTACCCGAGACCCTGTACCCGAGAGAACTGTACCCGGGAACTTGTACCCTAGAGAACTGTACCCGAGACTTGTACCCTAGAGAACTGTACCCGAGACCCTGTATCCAAGAGAACTGTGCCCGAGACCCTGTACCCTAGAGAACTGTACCCGAGACCCTGTACCCTAGAGAACTGTACCCGAGACTTGTACCCTAGAGAACTGTACCTGAGACTTGTACCCTAGAGAACTGTACCCGAGACCCTGTACCCTAGAGAACTGTACCCGAGACTTGTACCCTAGAGAACTGTACCCGAGACCCTGTACCCTAGAGAACTGTACCCGAGACCCTGTACCCTAGAGAACTGTAACTGAGACTTGTACCCTAGAGAACTGTACCCGAGACTTGTACTCTAGAGAACTGTACCCGAGACTTGTACCCGAGAGAACTGTACCCGAGACCCTGTACCCTAGAGAACTGTACCCGGGAACTTGTACCCTAGAGAACTGTACCCGAGACTTGTACCCTAGAGAACTGTACCCGAGACCCTGTATCCAAGAGAACTGTACCCGAGACCCTGTACCCTAGAGAACTGTACCCGAGACCCTGTACGCTAGAGAACTGTACCCGAGACTTGTACCCTAGAGAACTGTACCTGAGACTTGTACCCTAGAGAACTGTACCCGAGACCCTGTACCCTAGAGAACTGTACCCGAGACTTGTACCCTAGAGAACTGTACCCGAGACCCTGTACCCTAGAGAACTGTACCCGAGACCCTGTACCCTAGAGAACTGTAACTGAGACTTGTACCCTAGAGAACTGTACCCGAGACTTGTACCCTAGAGAACTGTACCCGAGACCTTGTACCCTGGAGAACTCTACCCGAGACTTGTTCCCTAGAGAACTGTACCCGAGACCCTGTACCCTACAGAACTGTACCCGAGACTTGTACCCTAGAGAACTGTACCTGAGACCCTGTACCCTAGAGAACTGTACCCGAGACCCTGTACCCTAGACCCTGTACCCTAGAGAACTGTACCCGAGACTTGTACCCTAGAGAACTGTAACCGAGACCCTGTACCCTAGAGAACGGTACCAGAGACTTGTACCCTAGAGAACTGTACCTGAGACTTGTACCCTAGAGAACTGTACCCGAGACCCTGTACCCTAGAGAACTGTACCTGACACCCTGTACCCTAGAGAACTGTACCGAGACTTGTATCCGAGAGAACTGTACCCGAGACCCTGTACCCTAGAGAACTGTACCCGAGACTTGTACCCCAGAGAACTGTACCCGAGACCCTGTACCCTAGAGAACTGTACCCGAGACTTGTACCCTAGAGAACTGTACCCGAGACTTGTACCCTAGAGAACTGTACCCGAGACTTGTACCCTAGAGAACTGTACCCGAGACCCTGTACCCGAGAGAACTGTACCCGAGACTTGTACCCTAGAGAACTGTACTCGAGCCCCTGTACCCTAGAGAACTGTACCCGAGACCCTGTACCCGAGAGAACTGTACCCGAGACCTTGTACCCTAGAGAACTGTACCCGAGACCCTGTACCCTAGAGAACTGTACCTGAGACCTGTACCCTAGAGAACTGTACCGGAGACCCTGTACCCTAGAGAACTGTACCCGAGACCCTGTACCCGAGAGAACTGTACCCGAGACTTGTACCCTAGAGAACTGTAACCGAGACTTGTACCCTAGAGAATTGTACCCGAGACCCTGTACCCTAGAGAACTGTACCCGAGACTTGTAACCTAGAGAACTGTACCCGAGACCCTGTACCCTAGAGAACTGTACCTGAGACTTGTACCCTAGAGAACTGCACCAGAGACCCTGTACCCGAGAGAACTGTACACGAGACTTGTACCCTAGAGAACTGTACCTGAGACCCTGTACCCTAGAGAACTGTACCCGAGACCCTGCACCCTAGAGAGCCGTACCCGAGACCCTGTACCCTAGAAAACTGTACCCGAGACCCTGTACCCTAGAGAACTGTACCCGAGACTTGTACCCTAGAGAACTGTACCCGAGACCCTGCACCCTAGACAACTGTACCTGAGACCCTGTACACTAGAGAACTGTACCCGAGACTTGTACGCTAGAGAACTGTAGCCGAGACTTGTACCCTAGAGAACTGTACCCGAGACTTGTACCCTAGAGAACTGTACCCGAGACTTGTACTCTAGAGAACTGTACCCGAGACTTGTACCCGAGAGAACTGTACCCGAGACCCTGTACCCTAGAGAACTGTACCCGGGAACTTGTACCCTAGAGAACTGTACCCGAGACTTGTACCCTAGAGAACTGTACCCGAGACCCTGTATCCAAGAGAACTGTGCCCGAGACCCTGTACCCTAGAGAACTGTACCCGAGACCCTGTACCCTAGAGAACTGTACCCGAGACTTGTACCCTAGAGAACTGTACCTGAGACTTGTACCCTAGAGAACTGTACCCGAGACCCTGTACCCTAGAGAACTGTACCCGAGACTTGTACCCTAGAGAACTGTACCCGAGACCCTGTACCCTAGAGAACTGTACCCGAGACCCTGTACCCTAGAGAACTGTAACTGAGACTTGTACCCTAGAGAACTGTACCCGAGACTTGTACCCTAGAGAACTGTACCCGAGACCTTGTACCCTGGAGAACTGTACCCGAGACTTGTTCCCTAGAGAACTGTACCCGAGACCCTGTACCCTAGAGAACTGTACCCGAGACTTGTACCCTAGAGAACTGTACCTGAGACCCTGTACCCTAGAGAACTGTACCCGAGACCCTGTACCCTAGACCCTGTACCCTAGAGAACTGTACCCGAGACTTGTACCCTAGAGAACTGTAACCGAGACCCTGTACCCTAGAGAACGGTACCAGAGACTTGTACCCTAGAGAACTGTACCTGAGACTTGTACCCTAGAGAACTGTACCCGAGACCCTGTACCCTAGAGAACTGTACCTGACACCCTGTACCCTAGAGAACTGTACCGAGACTTGTATCCGAGAGAACTGTACCCGAGACCCTGTACCCTAGAGAACTGTACCCGAGACTTGTACCCTAGAGAACTGTACCCGAGACTTGTACCCTAGAGAACTGTTACCGAGACTTGTACCCTAGAGAACTGTACCCGAGATGTGTACATTAGAGAACTGTACCCGAGACTTGTACCCTGGAGAACTGTACCCGAGACTTGTACCCTGGAGAACTGTACCCGAGACTTGTATCCTAGAGAACTGTACCCGAGACTTGTACCCTAGAGAACTGTACCCGAGACCCTGTACCCTAGAGAACTGTACCCGAGACTTGCACCCAAGAGAACTGTACCCGAGACCCTGTACCCTAGAGAACTGTACCCGAGACCCTGTACCCTAGAGAACTGTACCCGAGACTTGTACCCTAGAAAACTGTACCCGAGACTTCTACCCTCGAGAACTGTACCTGAGACTTGTACCCTAGAGAACTGTACCCGAGACCTTGTACCCTAGAGAACTGTACCCGAGACTTGTACCGTAGTGAACTGTACCCGAGACCCTGTACCCTAGAGAACTGTACCCGAGACTTGTACCCTAGAGAACTGTACCCGAGACCCTGTACCCGAGAGAACTGTACCCGAGACTTGTACCCTAGTGAACTGTACCCGAGACTTGTACCCTAGAGAACTGTAACCGAGACTTGTACCCTAGAGAATTGTGCCCGAGACCCTGTACCCTAGAGAACTGTACCCGAGACTTGTAACCTAGAGAACTGTACCCGAGACCCTGTACCCTAGAGAACTGTACCTGAGACTTGTACCCTAGAGAACTGCACCAGAGACCCTGTACCCGAGAGAACTGTACACGAGACTTGTACCCTAGAGAACTGTACCTGAGACCCTGTACCCTAGAGAACTGTAGCCGAGACCCTGCACCCTAGAGAGCCGTACCCGAGACCCTGTACCCTAGAAAACTGTACCCGAGACCCTGTACCCTAGAGAACTGTACCCGAGACTTGTACCCTAGAGAACTGTACCCGAGACCCTGCACCCTAGACAACTGTACCTGAGACCCTGTACACTAGAGAACTGTACCCGAGACTTGTACGCTAGAGAACTGTAGCCGAGACTTGTACCCTAGAGAACTGTACCCGAGACTTGTACCCTAGAGAACTGTACCCGAGACTTGTACTCTAGAGAACTGTACCCGAGACTTGTACCCGAGAGAACTGTACCCGAGACCCTGTACCCTAGAGAACTGTACCCGGGAACTTGTACCCTAGAGAACTGTACCCGAGACTTGTACCCTAGAGAACTGTACCCGAGACCCTGTATCCAAGAGAACTGTGCCCGAGACCCTGTACCCTAGAGAACTGTACCCGAGACCCTGTACCCTAGAGAACTGTACCCGAGACTTGTACCCTAGAGAACTGTACCTGAGACTTGTACCCTAGAGAACTGTACCCGAGACCCTGTACCCTAGAGAACTGTACCCGAGACTTGTACCCTAGAGAACTGTACCCGAGACCCTGTACCCTAGAGAACTGTACCCGAGACCCTGTACCCTAGAGAACTGTAACTGAGACTTGTACCCTAGAGAACTGTACCCGAGACTTGTACCCTAGAGAACTGTACCCGAGACCTTGTACCCTGGAGAACTGTACCCGAGACTTGTTCCCTAGAGAACTGTACCCGAGACCCTGTACCCTAGAGAACTGTACCCGAGACTTGTACCCTAGAGAACTGTACCTGAGACCCTGTACCCTAGAGAACTGTACCCGAGACCCTGTACCCTAGACCCTGTACCCTAGAGAACTGTACCCGAGACTTGTACCCTAGAGAACTGTAACCGAGACCCTGTACCCTAGAGAACGGTACCAGAGACTTGTACCCTAGAGAACTGTACCTGAGACTTGTACCCTAGAGAACTGTACCCGAGACCCTGTACCCTAGAGAACTGTACCTGACACCCTGTACCCTAGAGAACTGTACCGAGACTTGTATCCGAGAGAACTGTACCCGAGACCCTGTACCCTAGAGAACTGTACCCGAGACTTGTACCCTAGAGAACTGTACCCGAGACTTGTACCCTAGAGAACTGTTACCGAGACTTGTACCCTAGAGAACTGTACCCGAGATGTGTACATTAGAGAACTGTACCCGAGACTTGTACCCTGGAGAACTGTACCCGAGACTTGTACCCTGGAGAACTGTACCCGAGACTTGTATCCTAGAGAACTGTACCCGAGACTTGTACCCTAGAGAACTGTACCCGAGACCCTGTACCCTAGAGAACTGTACCCGAGACTTGCACCCAAGAGAACTGTACCCGAGACCCTGTACCCTAGAGAACTGTACCCGAGACCCTGTACCCTAGAGAACTGTACCCGAGACTTGTACCCTAGAAAACTGTACCCGAGACTTCTACCCTCGAGAACTGTACCTGAGACTTGTACCCTAGAGAACTGTACCCGAGACCTTGTACCCTAGAGAACTGTACCCGAGACTTGTACCGTAGTGAACTGTACCCGAGACCCTGTACCCTAGAGAACTGTACCCGAGACTTGTACCCTAGAGAACTGTACCCGAGACCCTGTACCCGAGAGAACTGTACCCGAGACTTGTACCCTAGTGAACTGTACCCGAGACTTGTACCCTAGAGAACTGTACCTGCGACTTGTACCCTAGAGAACTGTACCCGAGACTTGTACCCTAGAGAACTGTACCCGAGACTTGTACCCTAGAGAACTATACCCGAGACTTGTACCCCAGAGAACTGTACCCGAGACTTGTACCCTAGAGAACTGTACCCGAGACCCTGTACCCTAGAGAACTGTACCCGAGACCCTGTACCCTAGAGAACTGTACCCGAGACCCTGTACCCGAGAGAACTGTACCCGAGACTTGTACTCTAGAGAACTGTACCCGAGACTTGTACCCTAGAGAACTGCACCCGAGACTTGTACCCTAGAGAACTGTACCCGAGACCCTGTACCCTAGAGAACTGTACCCGAGACCCTGTACCCTAGAGAACTGTAACTGAGACTTGTACCCTAGAGAACTGTACCCGAGACTTGTACCCTAGAGAACTGTACCCGAGACCTTGTACCCTGGAGAACTGTACCCGAGACTTGTTCCCTAGAGAACTGTACCCGAGACCCTGTACCCTAGAGAACTGTGCCCGAGACTTGTACCCTAGAGAACTGTCCCTGAGACTTGTACACTAGAGAACTGTACCCGAGACTTGTACCCCAGAGAACTGTACCCAAGACTTGTACCCTAGAGAACTGCACCCGAGACTTGTACCCTTGAGAACTGTACCCGAGACCTTGTACCCTGGAGAACTGTACCCGAGACTTGTTCCCTAGAGAACTGTACCCGAGACCCTGTACCCTAGAGAACTGTACCCGAGACTTGTACCCTAGAGAACTGTACCTGAGACCCTGTACCCTAGAGAACTGTACCCGAGACCCTGTACCCTAGACCCTGTACCCTAGAGAACTGTACCCGAGGCTTGTACCCTAGAGAACTGTACCCGAGACCCTGTACCCTAGAGAACGGTACCAGAGACTTGTACCCTAGAGAACTGTACCTGAGACTTGTACCCTAGAGAACTGTACCCGAGACCCTGTACCCTAGAGAACTGTACCTGACACCCTGTACCCTAGAGAACTGTACCCGAGACTTGTATCCGAGAGAACTGTACCCGAGACCCTGTACCCTAGAGAACTGTACCCGAGACTTGTACCCTAGAGAACTGTTACCGAGACTTGTACCCTAGAGAACTGTACCCGAGACTTGTACCCTAGAGAACTGTACCCGAGACTTGTACATTAGAGAACTGTACCCGAGACTTGTACCCTGGAGAACTGTACCCGAGACTTGTATCCTAGAGAACTGTACCCGAGACTTGTACCCTAGAGAACTGTACCCGAGACCCTGTACCCTCGAGAACTGTACCCGAGACTTGCACCCAAGAGAACTGTACCCGAGACCCTGTACCCTAGAGAACTGTACCCGAGACCCTGTACCCTAGAGAACTGTACCCGAGACTTGTACCCTAGAAAACTGTACCCGAGACTTGTACCCTAGAGAACTGTACCCGAGACCCTGTACCCTAGAGAACTGTACCCGAGACTTGTACCCTAGAGAACTGTACCCGAGACCCTGTACCCTAGAGAACTGTACCCGAGACCCTGTACCCTAGAGAACTGTAACTGAGACTTGTACCCTAGAGAACTGTACCCGAGACTTGTACCCTAGAGAACTGTACCCGAGACCTTGTACCCTGGAGAACTGTACCCGAGACTTGTTCCCTAGAGAACTGTACCCGAGACCCTGTACCCTAGAGAACTGTACCCGAGACTTGTACCCTAGAGAACTGTACCTGAGACCCTGTACCCTAGAGAACTGTACCCGAGACCCTGTACCCTAGACCCTGTACCCTAGAGAACTGTACCCGAGACTTGTACCCTAGAGAACTGTAACCGAGACCCTGTACCCTAGAGAACGGTACCAGAGACTTGTACCCTAGAGAACTGTACCTGAGACTTGTACCCTAGAGAACTGTACCCGAGACCCTGTACCCTAGAGAACTGTACCTGACACCCTGTACCCTAGAGAACTGTACCGAGACTTGTATCCGAGAGAACTGTACCCGAGACCCTGTACCCTAGAGAACTGTACCCGAGACTTGTACCCTAGAGAACTGTACCCGAGACTTGTACCCTAGAGAACTGTTACCGAGACTTGTACCCTAGAGAACTGTACCCGAGATGTGTACATTAGAGAACTGTACCCGAGACTTGTACCCTGGAGAACTGTACCCGAGACTTGTACCCTGGAGAACTGTACCCGAGACTTGTATCCTAGAGAACTGTACCCGAGACTTGTACCCTAGAGAACTGTACCCGAGACCCTGTACCCTAGAGAACTGTACCCGAGACTTGCACCCAAGAGAACTGTACCCGAGACCCTGTACCCTAGAGAACTGTACCCGAGACCCTGTACCCTAGAGAACTGTACCCGAGACTTGTACCCTAGAAAACTGTACCCGAGACTTCTACCCTCGAGAACTGTACCTGAGACTTGTACCCTAGAGAACTGTACCCGAGACCTTGTACCCTAGAGAACTGTACCCGAGACTTGTACCGTAGTGAACTGTACCCGAGACCCTGTACCCTAGAGAACTGTACCCGAGACTTGTACCCTAGAGAACTGTACCCGAGACCCTGTACCCGAGAGAACTGTACCCGAGACTTGTACCCTAGTGAACTGTACCCGAGACTTGTACCCTAGAGAACTGTACCTGCGACTTGTACCCTAGAGAACTGTACCCGAGACTTGTACCCTAGAGAACTGTACCCGAGACTTGTACCCTAGAGAACTATACCCGAGACTTGTACCCCAGAGAACTGTACCCGAGACTTGTACCCTAGAGAACTGTACCCGAGACCCTGTACCCTAGAGAACTGTACCCGAGACCCTGTACCCTAGAGAACTGTACCCGAGACCCTGTACCCGAGAGAACTGTACCCGAGACTTGTACTCTAGAGAACTGTACCCGAGACTTGTACCCTAGAGAACTGCACCCGAGACTTGTACCCTAGAGAACTGTACCCGAGACCCTGTACCCTAGAGAACTGTACCCGAGACCCTGTACCCTAGAGAACTGTAACTGAGACTTGTACCCTAGAGAACTGTACCCGAGACTTGTACCCTAGAGAACTGTACCCGAGACCTTGTACCCTGGAGAACTGTACCCGAGACTTGTTCCCTAGAGAACTGTACCCGAGACCCTGTACCCTAGAGAACTGTGCCCGAGACTTGTACCCTAGAGAACTGTCCCTGAGACTTGTACACTAGAGAACTGTACCCGAGACTTGTACCCCAGAGAACTGTACCCAAGACTTGTACCCTAGAGAACTGCACCCGAGACTTGTACCCTTGAGAACTGTACCCGAGACCTTGTACCCTGGAGAACTGTACCCGAGACTTGTTCCCTAGAGAACTGTACCCGAGACCCTGTACCCTAGAGAACTGTACCCGAGACTTGTACCCTAGAGAACTGTACCTGAGACCCTGTACCCTAGAGAACTGTACCCGAGACCCTGTACCCTAGACCCTGTACCCTAGAGAACTGTACCCGAGGCTTGTACCCTAGAGAACTGTACCCGAGACCCTGTACCCTAGAGAACGGTACCAGAGACTTGTACCCTAGAGAACTGTACCTGAGACTTGTACCCTAGAGAACTGTACCCGAGACCCTGTACCCTAGAGAACTGTACCTGACACCCTGTACCCTAGAGAACTGTACCCGAGACTTGTATCCGAGAGAACTGTACCCGAGACCCTGTACCCTAGAGAACTGTACCCGAGACTTGTACCCTAGAGAACTGTTACCGAGACTTGTACCCTAGAGAACTGTACCCGAGACTTGTACCCTAGAGAACTGTACCCGAGACTTGTACATTAGAGAACTGTACCCGAGACTTGTACCCTGGAGAACTGTACCCGAGACTTGTATCCTAGAGAACTGTACCCGAGACTTGTACCCTAGAGAACTGTACCCGAGACCCTGTACCCTCGAGAACTGTACCCGAGACTTGCACCCAAGAGAACTGTACCCGAGACCCTGTACCCTAGAGAACTGTACCCGAGACCCTGTACCCTAGAGAACTGTACCCGAGACTTGTACCCTAGAAAACTGTACCCGAGACTTCTACCCTCGAGAACTGTACCTGAGACTTGTACCCTAGAGAACTGTACCCGAGACCTTGTACCCTAGAAAACTGTACCCGAGACTTGTACCGTAGTGAGCTGTACCCGAGACCCTGTACCCTAGAGAACTGTACCCGAGACTTGTACCCTAGAGAAGTGTACCCGAGACTTGTACCCTAGAGAACTGTACCCGAGACTTGTACCCTAGTGAACTGTACCCGAGACTTGTACCCTAGAGAACTGTACCTGCGACTTGTACCCGAGAGAACTGTACCCGAGACTTGTACCCTAGAGAACTGTACCCGAGACTTGTACCCTAGAGAACTATACCCGAGATTTGTACCCTACAGAACTGTACCCTAGACTTGTACCCTAGAGAACTGTACCCGAGACCCTGTACCCTAGAGAACTGTACCCGAGACCCTGTACCCTAGAGAACTGTACCCGAGACCCTGTACCCTAGAGAACTGTACCCGAGACTTGTACCCTAGAGAACTGTACCCGAGACTTGTACCCCAGAGAACTGTACCCGAGAATTTTACCCTAGAGAACTGTACCCGAGACTTGTACCCTAGAGAACTGTACCCGAGACTTGTACCCTAGAGAACTGCACCCGAGACCCTGTACCCTAGAGAACTGTACCCGAGACCCTGTACCCTAGAGAACTGTACCCGAGACTTGTACCCTAGAGAACTGTACCCGAGACCCTGTACCCTAGAGAACTGTACCCGAGACCCTGTACCCTAGAGAACTGTAACTGAGACTTGTACCCTAGAGAACTGTACCCGAGACTTGTACCCTAGAGAACTGTACCCGAGACCTTGTACCCTGGAGAACTGTACCCGAGACTTGTTCCCTAGAGAACTGTACCCGAGACCCTGTACCCTAGAGAACTGTACCCGAGACTTGTACCCTAGAGAACTGTACCTGAGACCCTGTACCCTAGAGAACTGTACCCGAGACCCTGTACCCTAGACCCTGTACCCTAGAGAACTGTACCCGAGACTTGTACCCTAGAGAACTGTAACCGAGACCCTGTACCCTAGAGAACGGTACCAGAGACTTGTACCCTAGAGAACTGTACCTGAGACTTGTACCCTAGAGAACTGTACCCGAGACCCTGTACCCTAGAGAACTGTACCTGACACCCTGTACCCTAGAGAACTGTACCGAGACTTGTATCCGAGAGAACTGTACCCGAGACCCTGTACCCTAGAGAACTGTACCCGAGACTTGTACCCTAGAGAACTGTACCCGAGACTTGTACCCTAGAGAACTGTTACCGAGACTTGTACCCTAGAGAACTGTACCCGAGATGTGTACATTAGAGAACTGTACCCGAGACTTGTACCCTGGAGAACTGTACCCGAGACTTGTACCCTGGAGAACTGTACCCGAGACTTGTATCCTAGAGAACTGTACCCGAGACTTGTACCCTAGAGAACTGTACCCGAGACCCTGTACCCTAGAGAACTGTACCCGAGACTTGCACCCAAGAGAACTGTACCCGAGACCCTGTACCCTAGAGAACTGTACCCGAGACCCTGTACCCTAGAGAACTGTACCCGAGACTTGTACCCTAGAAAACTGTACCCGAGACTTCTACCCTCGAGAACTATACCTGAGACTTGTACCCTAGAGAACTGTACCCGAGACCTTGTACCCTAGAGAACTGTACCCGAGACTTGTACCGTAGTGAACTGTACCCGAGACCCTGTACCCTAGAGAACTGTACCCGAGACTTGTACCCTAGAGAACTGTACCCGAGACCCTGTACCCGAGAGAACTGTACCCGAGACTTGTACCCTAGTGAACTGTACCCGAGACTTGTACCCTAGAGAACTGTAACCGAGACTTGTACCCTAGAGAATTGTACCCGAGACCCTGTACCCTAGAGAACTGTACCCGAGACTTGTAACCTAGAGAACTGTACCCGAGACCCTGTACCCTAGAGAACTGTACCTGAGACTTGTACCCTAGAGAACTGCACCAGAGACCCTGTACCCGAGAGAACTGTACACGAGACTTGTACCCTAGAGAACTGTACCTGAGACCCTGTACCCTAGAGAACTGTACCCGAGACCCTGCACCCTAGAGAGCCGTACCCGAGACCCTGTACCCTAGAAAACTGTACCCGAGACCCTGTACCCTAGAGAACTGTACCCGAGACTTGTACCCTAGAGAACTGTACCCGAGACCCTGCACCCTAGACAACTGTACCTGAGACCCTGTACACTAGAGAACTGTACCCGAGACTTGTACGCTAGAGAACTGTAGCCGAGACTTGTACCCTAGAGAACTGTACCCGAGACTTGTACCCTAGAGAACTGTACCCGAGACTTGTACTCTAGAGAACTGTACCCGAGACTTGTACCCGAGAGAACTGTACCCGAGACCCTGTACCCTAGAGAACTGTACCCGGGAACTTGTACCCTAGAGAACTGTACCCGAGACTTGTACCCTAGAGAACTGTACCCGAGACCCTGTATCCAAGAGAACTGTGCCCGAGACCCTGTACCCTAGAGAACTGTACCCGAGACCCTGTACCCTAGAGAACTGTACCCGAGACTTGTACCCTAGAGAACTGTACCTGAGACTTGTACCCTAGAGAACTGTACCCGAGACCCTGTACCCTAGAGAACTGTACCCGAGACTTGTACCCTAGAGAACTGTACCCGAGACCCTGTACCCTAGAGAACTGTACCCGAGACCCTGTACCCTAGAGAACTGTAACTGAGACTTGTACCCTAGAGAACTGTACCCGAGACTTGTACCCTAGAGAACTGTACCCGAGACCTTGTACCCTGGAGAACTGTACCCGAGACTTGTTCCCTAGAGAACTGTACCCGAGACCCTGTACCCGAGAGAACTGTACCCGAGACTTGTACCCTAGAGAACTGTACCTGAGACCCTGTACCCTAGAGAACTGTACCCGAGACCCTGTACCCTAGACCCTGTACCCTAGAGAACTGTACCCGAGACTTGTACCCTAGAGAACTGTAACCGAGACCCTGTACCCTAGAGAACGGTACCAGAGACTTGTACCCTAGAGAACTGTACCTGAGACTTGTACCCTAGAGAACTGTACCCGAGACCCTGTACCCTAGAGAACTGTACCTGACACCCTGTACCCTAGAGAACTGTACCGAGACTTGTATCCGAGAGAACTGTACCCGAGACCCTGTACCCTAGAGAACTGTACCCGAGACTTGTACCCTAGAGAACTGTACCCGAGACTTGTACCCTAGAGAACTGTTACCGAGACTTGTACCCTAGAGAACTGTACCCGAGATGTGTACATTAGAGAACTGTACCCGAGACTTGTACCCTGGAGAACTGTACCCGAGACTTGTACCCTGGAGAACTGTACCCGAGACTTGTATCCTAGAGAACTGTACCCGAGACTTGTACCCTAGAGAACTGTACCCGAGACCCTGTACCCTAGAGAACTGTACCCGAGACTTGCACCCAAGAGAACTGTACCCGAGACCCTGTACCCTAGAGAACTGTACCCGAGACCCTGTACCCTAGAGAACTGTACCCGAGACTTGTACCCTAGAAAACTGTACCCGAGACTTCTACCCTCGAGAACTGTACCTGAGACTTGTACCCTAGAGAACTGTACCCGAGACCTTGTACCCTAGAGAACTGTACCCGAGACTTGTACCGTAGTGAACTGTACCCGAGACCCTGTACCCTAGAGAACTGTACCCGAGACTTGTACCCTAGAGAACTGTACCCGAGACCCTGTACCCGAGAGAACTGTACCCGAGACTTGTACCCTAGTGAACTGTACCCGAGACTTGTACCCTAGAGAACTGTACCTGCGACTTGTACCCTAGAGAACTGTACCCGAGACTTGTACCCTAGAGAACTGTACCCGAGACTTGTACCCTAGAGAACTATACCCGAGACTTGTACCCCAGAGAACTGTACCCGAGACTTGTACCCTAGAGAACTGTACCCGAGACCCTGTACCCTAGAGAACTGTACCCGAGACCCTGTACCCTAGAGAACTGTACCCGAGACCCTGTACCCGAGAGAACTGTACCCGAGACTTGTACTCTAGAGAACTGTACCCGAGACTTGTACCCTAGAGAACTGCACCCGAGACTTGTACCCTAGAGAACTGTACCCGAGACCCTGTACCCTAGAGAACTGTACCCGAGACCCTGTACCCTAGAGAACTGTAACTGAGACTTGTACCCTAGAGAACTGTACCCGAGACTTGTACCCTAGAGAACTGTACCCGAGACCTTGTACCCTGGAGAACTGTACCCGAGACTTGTTCCCTAGAGAACTGTACCCGAGACCCTGTACCCTAGAGAACTGTGCCCGAGACTTGTACCCTAGAGAACTGTCCCTGAGACTTGTACACTAGAGAACTGTACCCGAGACTTGTACCCCAGAGAACTGTACCCAAGACTTGTACCCTAGAGAACTGCACCCGAGACTTGTACCCTTGAGAACTGTACCCGAGACCTTGTACCCTGGAGAACTGTACCCGAGACTTGTTCCCTAGAGAACTGTACCCGAGACCCTGTACCCTAGAGAACTGTACCCGAGACTTGTACCCTAGAGAACTGTACCTGAGACCCTGTACCCTAGAGAACTGTACCCGAGACCCTGTACCCTAGACCCTGTACCCTAGAGAACTGTACCCGAGGCTTGTACCCTAGAGAACTGTACCCGAGACCCTGTACCCTAGAGAACGGTACCAGAGACTTGTACCCTAGAGAACTGTACCTGAGACTTGTATCCGAGAGAACTGTACCCGAGACCCTGTACCCTAGAGAACTGTACCCGAGACTTGTACCCTAGAGAACTGTACCCGAGACTTGTACCCTAGAGAACTGTTACCGAGACTTGTACCCTAGAGAACTGTACCCGAGATGTGTACATTAGAGAACTGTACCCGAGACTTGTACCCTGGAGAACTGTACCCGAGACTTGTACCCTGGAGAACTGTACCCGAGACTTGTATCCTAGAGAACTGTACCCGAGACTTGTACCCTAGAGAACTGTACCCGAGACCCTGTACCCTAGAGAACTGTACCCGAGACTTGCACCCAAGAGAACTGTACCCGAGACCCTGTACCCTAGAGAACTGTACCCGAGACCCTGTACCCTAGAGAACTGTACCCGAGACTTGTACCCTAGAAAACTGTACCCGAGACTTCTACCCTCGAGAACTGTACCTGAGACTTGTACCCTAGAGAACTGTACCCGAGACCTTGTACCCTAGAGAACTGTACCCGAGACTTGTACCGTAGTGAACTGTACCCGAGACCCTGTACCCTAGAGAACTGTACCCGAGACTTGTACCCTAGAGAACTGTACCCGAGACCCTGTACCCGAGAGAACTGTACCCGAGACTTGTACCCTAGTGAACTGTACCCGAGACTTGTACCCTAGAGAACTGTACCTGCGACTTGTACCCTAGAGAACTGTACCCGAGACTTGTACCCTAGAGAACTGTACCCGAGACTTGTACCCTAGAGAACTATACCCGAGACTTGTACCCCAGAGAACTGTACCCGAGACTTGTACCCTAGAGAACTGTACCCGAGACCCTGTACCCTAGAGAACTGTACCCGAGACCCTGTACCCTAGAGAACTGTACCCGAGACCCTGTACCCGAGAGAACTGTACCCGAGACTTGTACTCTAGAGAACTGTACCCGAGACTTGTACCCTAGAGAACTGCACCCGAGACTTGTACCCTAGAGAACTGTACCCGAGACCCTGTACCCTAGAGAACTGTACCCGAGACCCTGTACCCTAGAGAACTGTAACTGAGACTTGTACCCTAGAGAACTGTACCCGAGACTTGTACCCTAGAGAACTGTACCCGAGACCTTGTACCCTGGAGAACTGTACCCGAGACTTGTTCCCTAGAGAACTGTACCCGAGACCCTGTACCCTAGAGAACTGTGCCCGAGACTTGTACCCTAGAGAACTGTCCCTGAGACTTGTACACTAGAGAACTGTACCCGAGACTTGTACCCCAGAGAACTGTACCCAAGACTTGTACCCTAGAGAACTGCACCCGAGACTTGTACCCTTGAGAACTGTACCCGAGACCTTGTACCCTGGAGAACTGTACCCGAGACTTGTTCCCTAGAGAACTGTACCCGAGACCCTGTACCCTAGAGAACTGTACCCGAGACTTGTACCCTAGAGAACTGTACCTGAGACCCTGTACCCTAGAGAACTGTACCCGAGACCCTGTACCCTAGACCCTGTACCCTAGAGAACTGTACCCGAGGCTTGTACCCTAGAGAACTGTACCCGAGACCCTGTACCCTAGAGAACGGTACCAGAGACTTGTACCCTAGAGAACTGTACCTGAGACTTGTACCCTAGAGAACTGTACCCGAGACCCTGTACCCTAGAGAACTGTACCTGATACCCTGTACCCTAGAGAACTGTACCCGAGACTTGTATCCGAGAGAACTGTACCCGAGACCCTGTACCCTAGAGAACTGTACCCGAGACTTGTACCCTAGAGAACTGTTACCGAGACTTGTACCCTAGAGAACTGTACCCGAGACTTGTACCCTAGAGAACTGTACCCGAGACTTGTACATTAGAGAACTGTACCCGAGACTTGTACCCTGGAGAACTGTACCCGAGACTTGTATCCTAGAGAACTGTACCCGAGACTTGTACCCTAGAGAACTGTACCCGAGACCCTGTACCCTCGAGAACTGTACCCGAGACTTGCACCCAAGAGAACTGTACCCGAGACCCTGTACCCTAGAGAACTGTACCCGAGACCCTGTACCCTAGAGAACTGTACCCGAGACTTGTACCCTAGAAAACTGTACCCGAGACTTCTACCCTCGAGAACTGTACCTGAGACTTGTACCCTAGAGAACTGTACCCGAGACCTTGTACCCTAGAAAACTGTACCCGAGACTTGTACCGTAGTGAGCTGTACCCGAGACCCTGTACCCTAGAGAACTGTACCCGAGACTTGTACCCTAGAGAAGTGTACCCGAGACTTGTACCCTAGAGAACTGTACCCGAGACTTGTACCCTAGTGAACTGTACCCGAGACTTGTACCCTAGAGAACTGTACCTGCGACTTGTACCCGAGAGAACTGTACCCGAGACTTGTACCCTAGAGAACTGTACCCGAGACTTGTACCCTAGAGAACTATACCCGAGATTTGTACCCTACAGAACTGTACCCTAGACTTGTACCCTAGAGAACTGTACCCGAGACCCTGTACCCTAGAGAACTGTACCCGAGACCCTGTACCCTAGAGAACTGTACCCGAGACCCTGTACCCTAGAGAACTGTACCCGAGACTTGTACCCTAGAGAACTGTACCCGAGACTTGTACCCCAGAGAACTGTACCCGAGAATTTTACCCTAGAGAACTGTACCCGAGACTTGTACCCTAGAGAACTGTACCCGAGACTTGTACCCTAGAGAACTGCACCCGAGACCCTGTACCCTAGAGAACTGTACCCGAGACCCTGTACCCTAGAGAACTGTACCCGAGACTTGTACCCTAGAGAACTGTACCCGAGACTTGTACCCACAAGACACTCGACCCGAGACACGCAGTACCCTAGAGACCCCGTACCCGAGAGACCCCTCACCCCAGAGACCCGGCACCCCAGAGACCTCGCACCCCAGACACCCCGCACCCCAGAGACCCCGCACCCCAGAGACCCCGCGCCCCAGAGATCCAGCACCCCAGAGACACCGCACCCCAGAGACCCCGCACCCCAGAGACCCCGCACCCGAGAGACCCCGAACCCCAGACACCCCGCACCCCAGAGACCCCGAACCCCAGATACCCCGCACCCCAGAGACCCCGCACCCCAGAGACCCCGTACTCCAGAGACCCCGCACCCCAGAGAACCCGCAACCCAAAGACCCCGCACCCGAGAGACCCCGAACCCCAGACACCCCACACCTCAGACACCCCGAACCCCAGACACCCCGCACCCGAGACCCCGCACCCCAGAGACCCCGCACCCCAGAGACCCCGTACCCCAGAGACCCCGCCCCCAGAGACACCGCACCCCAGAGACCCCGCACCCCAGAGACCCCGTACCCCAGAGACCCCGCCCCCAGAGACACCGCACCCCAGAGACCCCGCACCCCAGAGACCCCGCACCCCAGAGACCCCGCACCCGAGACCCTGCTCCCCAGAGACCCCGCACCCGAGAGACCCCGTACCCCAGAGACCCCGCAACCCAGAGACACCGCACCCCAGAGATCCCGCACCCCAGAGATCCTGTACCCCAGAGACCCCGTACCCCAGAGATCCTGTACCCCAGAGACCCCGTACCCCGGAGACCCCGCACCCGAGAGACCCCGCAACCGAGAGACGCCGTACCCCAGAGACCCCGTACCCCAGAGACCCCGTACCCCAGAGACCCCGTACCCGAGAGACCCCGCACCCCAGAGACCCCGTACCCCAGAGACCCCGCACTCCAGAGACCCCGCACCCCAGAGGCTCCGCACCCCAGAGACCCCGCACTCCAGAGACCCCGAACCCCAGAGACCCCGCACACCAGATACCCCGTACCCCAGAGACCCCACACCCCAGAGACTCCATACCCCAGAGACCCCGTACCCCAGAACCCCAGAGACCCCGCACCCCAGAGAACCCGCACCCCAGAGACCCCGCACCCCAGAGACCCCGTACCCCAGAGACCCCGTACCCCAGAGACCCCGCAGCCGAGAGAGCCCGCACCCCAGAGACTCCGCACCCCAGAGACCGCATACTCCAGAGACCCCGTACCCCAGAGACCCCGCACCCGAGAGACCCCGCACCCGAGAGACCCCGAACCCCAGACACCCCGCCCCCCAGAGACCCCGTACTCCAGAGACACCGTACCCCAGACACCCCGCCCCCCAGAGACCTCGTACTCCAGAGACCCCGTACCCCAGAGACCCCGCACCCAGAGACTCTGTACCCCAGAGACCCCGCACCCCAGAGACCCTGTACCCCAGAGACCCGGTACCCCAGAGACCCCGCACCCCAGAGACCCTGTACACCAGAGACCCCACACCCCAGAGACCCCGTACCCCAGAGACCCCGTACCCCAGAGACCGCCGAACCCCAGAGACCCCGCACCCCAGAGAACCCGCATCCCAGAGACTCCGCACCCCAGAGACCCCGTACCCCAGAGACCCCGCACCCCAGAGACCCCGTTCCTCAGAGACCACGTACCCCAGAGACCCCGCAGCCGAGAGACCCCGCACCCCAGAGACTCCGCACCCCAGAGACCCCGCACCCGAGAGACCCCGCACCCCTGAGACACCGCACCCCAGAGACCCCGCGCCCCAGAGACCCCGTACCCCAGAGACCCCGTACCCCAGAGACCCCGTACCCCAGAGACCGCATACTCCAGAGACCCTGTACCCCAGAGACCCCGCACCCGAGAGACCCCGCACCCGAGAGACCCCGAACCCCAGACACCCCGCCCCCCAGAGACCCCGTACTCCAGAGACACCGTACCCCAGACACCCCGCCCCCCAGAGACCTCGTACTCCAGAGACCCCGTTCCCCAGAGACCCCCTACCCCAGAGACCCTGTACTCCAGAGACCCCGCACCCCAGAGACTCTGTACCCCGAGACCCCGCACCCCAGAGACCCCGTACCCCAGAGACCCCGCACCCCAGAGACCCTGTACCCCAGAGACCCCGTACACCAGAGACCCCGTACCCCAGAGACCCCGCACCCCAGAGACTCTGTACACCAGAGACCACGTACCCCAGAGACCCTGTACTCCAGAGACCCCGCACCCCAGAGACCCTGTACTCCAGAGACCCCGCACCCCAGAGACCCTGTACTCCAGAGACCCCAAACCCCAGAGACCCCGCACCCCAGAGACCCTGTACCCCAGAGACCCCCGACCCTAGACACCCCGCACCCCAGACACCCCGCACCCCAGAGACCCCGCACCCCAGAGACCCCACACCCCAGAGGCCCCGCACCCCAGAGACCCCGCACCCCAGAGACCCCGCACCCCAGAGACCCCGTACCCCAGAGACCCTGTACCCCAGAGACCCTGTGCTCCAGAGACCCCGCACCCCAGAGACCCTGCACTCCAGAGACACCGTACCCCAGAGACCCCGCCGCCCAGACACCCCACACCCCAGAGACCCCGTACCCCGAGAGACCCCGCCCCCCAGAGACCCCACACCCCAGAGACCCCGTACTCCAGAGACCCCGTACCCCAGAGACCCTGTACCCCGAGACCCTGTACCCCACAGACCCTGTACCCCAGAGACACTGTACTCCAGAGACCCCGCACCCCAGAGACCCCGCACCCCAGAGACCCTGTATCCCAGAGACCCCGCACCCCAGAGACCCCGCACCCCAGAGACCCCGCACCCCAGAGACCCCGCACCCCAGACACCCCGCACCCCAGAGACCCCGCACCCCAGACACTCCGCCCCCCAGAGACCTCGTACTCCAGAGACCCCGTTCCCCAGAGACCCCCTACCCCAGAGACCCTGTACTCCAGAGACCCCGCACCCCAGAGACCCCGCACCCCAGAGACCCCCTACCCCAGAGACCCTGTACTCCAGAGACCCCGCACCCCAGAGACCCCGCACCCCAGAGACCCCGCACCCCAGAGACCCCGCACCCCAGAGACCCCGTACCCCAGAGACCCTGTACCCCAGAGACTCCGCACCCCAGAGACCCCGTACCCCAGAGACCCCGCACCCCAGAGACCACATACTCCAGAGACCCTGTACCCCAGAGACACCGCAACCCTGAGACCCCGCACCCGAGAGACCCCGCACCCCAGAGACCCCGCACCCCAGAGACTCCGTACCCCAGAGACCCCGTACCCCAGAGACCCTGTACCCCAGAGACTCCGCACATCAGAGACCCCGTACCCCAGAGACCCCGCACCCCAGAGACCACATACTCCAGAGACCCTGTACCCCAGAGACACCGCAACCCTGAGACCCCGCACCCGAGAGACCCCGCACCCCAGAGACCCCGAACCCCAGACACCCCGCCCCCCAGAGACCCTGTACTCCAGAGACCCCGTACCCCAGACACCCCGCCCCCCAGAGACCTTGTACTTCAGAGACCCCGTACCCCAGAGACCCCCTACCCCAGAGACCCTGTACTCCAGAGACCCCGCACCCCAGAGACCCTGTACCCCAGAGACCCCGTACCCCAGAGACTCTTTACTCCAGAGACCCCGCACCCCAGAGACCCTGTACACCAGAGACCCCGCACCCCAGAGACCCTGTACTCCAGAGACCCCGAACCCCAGAGACCCCGCACACCAGACACCCTGCACCCCAGAGACCCCGCACCCCAGAGACCCCGCACCCCAGAGACCCCGCACCCCAGAGACCCCGCACCCCAGAGACCCCGTACCCCAGAGACCCTGTACCCCAGAGACTCCGCACCCCAGAGACCCCGTACCCCAGAGACCCCGCACCCCAGAGACCACATACTCCAGAGACCCTGTACCCCAGAGACACCGCAACCCTGAGACCCCGCACCCGAGAGACCCCGCACCCCAGAGACCCCGCACCCCAGAGACTCCGTACCCCAGAGACCCCGTACCCCAGAGACCCTGTACCCCAGAGACTCCGCACATCAGAGACCCCGTACCCCAGAGACCCCGCACCCCAGAGACCACATACTCCAGAGACCCTGTACCCCAGAGACACCGCAACCCTGAGACCCCGCACCCGAGAGACCCCGCACCCCAGAGACCCCGAACCCCAGACACCCCGCCCCCCAGAGACCCTGTACTCCAGAGACCCCGTACCCCAGACACCCCGCCCCCCAGAGACCTTGTACTTCAGAGACCCCGTACCCCAGAGACCCCCTACCCCAGAGACCCTGTACTCCAGAGACCCCGCACCCCAGAGACCCTGTACCCCAGAGACCCCGTACCCCAGAGACTCTTTACTCCAGAGACCCCGCACCCCAGAGACCCTGTACACCAGAGACCCCGCACCCCAGAGACCCTGTACTCCAGAGACCCCGAACCCCAGAGACCCCGCACACCAGACACCCTGCACCCCAGAGACCCCGCACCCCAGAGACCCCACACCCCAGAGACTCCGCACCCCAGAGACCCCGCACCCTAGAGACCCTGTACCCCAGAGACCCTGTACCCGAGACCCTGTACCCCAGAGACCCTGTGCTCCAGAGACCCCGCACCCCAGAGACCCTGCACTCCAGAGACCCCGTACCCCAGAGACCCCGCACTCCAGAGACCCCGTACCCCAGAGACCCTGTACCCCGAGACCCTGTACCCCAGAGACCCTGTACCCCAGAGACCCCGCACCCCAGAGACCCCGCACACGAGAGACCCTGTACCCCAGAGACCCCGCACCCCAGAGACCCCCGCACCCCAGAGACCCTGTACCCCAGAGACCCCGTACCCCAGAGACTCTTTACTCCAGAGACCCCGCACCCCAGAGACCCTGTACACCAGAGACCCCGCACCCCAGAGACCCTGTACTCCAGAGACCCCGAACCCCAGAGACCCCGCACACCAGACACCCTGCACCCCAGAGACCCCGCACCCCAGAGACCCCACACCCCAGAGACTCCGCACCCCAGAGACCCCGCACCCTAGAGACCCTGTACCCCAGAGACCCTGTACCCCAGAGACCCTGTACCCCAGAGACCCTGTGCTCCAGAGACCCCGCACCCCAGAGACCCTGCACTCCAGAGACCCCGTACCCCAGAGACCCCGCACTCCAGAGACCCCGTACCCCAGAGACCCTGTACCCCGAGACCCTGTACCCCAGAGACCCTGTACCCCAGAGACCCCGCACCCCAGAGACCCTGTACTCCAGAGACCCCGCACCCCAGAGACCCCGCACCCCAGAGACCCTGTACCCCAGAGACCCCGCACCCCAGACACCCCGCACCCCAGAGACCCTGTACCCCAGAGACCCCCGTACCCCAGAGACCCCGTACCCCAGAGACCCCGCACCCCAGAGACCCCGCACCCCAGAGACCCCGTAGCCCAGAGTCCCCGTACCCCAGAGACACCGTACCCCAGAGACCCCGTACCCCAGAGACCCCGTACCCCAGAGACCCCGCACCCCAGACACCGTACCCCAAAGACCCCGCACCCAGAGAGCCGTACCCCAGAG
>JASTWF010000057.1:1872406-1983067 GCA_030390025.1 Squalus acanthias | reverse complement strand
TACCCCAGAGACCCTGTACCCAGAGACCCGCACCCCAGAGACCCCGCAACCCAGAGACCCCGTAGCCCAGAGACCCGCACCCCAGACACCGTACCCCAGAGACCCTGTACCCCAGAGACCCCGCATCCCGAGAGACCACGCACCCCAGAGCCCCAGCACCCGAGAGACCCCGCATCCGAGAGACCCCGCACCCCAGAGACCCCGCACCCCAGAGACCCTGCACCCCAGAGACCCCGCACCCCAGAGACCCCGCACCCAAGGGAACCCTTACCCCAGAGACCCCGCAACTGAGAGACCCCGCACCCCAGAGACCCCGCACACCAGAGACCCCGCACCCCAGAGACCCTATACCCCAGAGACCCCGCATCCCAGAGACTCTGTACCCCAGAGACCCCGCACCCCAGAGACCACGCACCCGAGAGACCCCGCACCCGAGAGTCCCCGCACCCCAGAGACCCCGTACCCCATTGACCCCACACCCCAGAGACCCCGCACACCAGAGACCCCGCACCCGAGAGACCCTATACCCCAGAGACCCCGCATCCCAGAGACTCTGTACCCCAGAGACCCCGCACCCCAGAGACCACGCACCCGAGAGACCCCGCACCCGAGAGACCCCGCACCCCAGAGACCCCGTACCCCAGAGACCCCGCACTCCCCAGAGACCCCGTACCCCAGAGACCCCGCACCCCAGAGACCCCGTACCCCATTGACCCCACACCCCAGAGACCCGCTACCCCAGAGACCCTGCACCCCAGAGACCCTGTACCCCAGAGACCCCGCACCCCAGAGACCCCCGCACCCCAGAGACACCGTACCCCAGAGACACCGCACCCCAGAGACCCCACACCCCAGAGACCCCGCACCCCAGAGACCCCGTAGCCGAGAGACCCCGTACACCAGAGACCCCGTACCCAGAGACCCCGTACCCCAGAGACCCCGCACCCCAGACACCGTACCCCAGAGACCCCGCACCCCAGAGAGCCCGTACCCAAGAGACCCTGTACCCCAGAGACCCCGCATCCCGAGAGACCCCGCACCCCAGAGACCCCGCACTCCAGAGACCCCGCACCCCAGAGACCCCGTACCCCAGAGACCCCACACTCCAGAGACCCCGCACCCCAGAGACCCCGCACCCCAGAGACCCCGCACCCAAGGGAACCCGTACCCCAGAGACCCCGCAACTGAGAGACCCCGCACCCCAGAGACCCCGCACACCAGAGACCCCGCACCCCAGAGACCCTGTACCCCAGAGACCCCGCATCCCAGAGACTCTGTACCCCAGATACCCCGCACACCAGAGACCCCGCACCCCAGAGACCCCGCACCCCAGAGACCCCGCACCCGAGAGACCCCGCACCCCAGAGACCCTGTACCCCAGAGACCCCGCATCCCAGAGACTCTGTACCCCAGAGACCCCGCACCCCAGAGACCCCGCACCCGAGAGACCCCGCACCCGAGAGACCCCGCACCCCAGAGACCCCGTACCCCAGAGACCCCGCGCTCCCCAGAGACCCCGCACCCGAGAGATCCGCACCCCATTGACCCCACACCCCAGAGACCCGGTACACCAGAGACCCCGCACCCCAGAGACCCCGCACCCGAGAGACCCCGCACCCGAGAGACCCCGCACCGAGAGACCCCGCACCCCAGAGACCCCGCACCCCAGAGACCCCGTACCCGAGAGACCCCGTACCCCAGAGACCCCGTACCCTAGAGACCCCGCACCCGAGAGACCCCGCACCCCAGAGACCCCGCACCCCAGAGACCCCGCACCCCAGAGACCCCGTACCCCAGAGACCCCGTACCCCAGAGACCCCGTACCCCAGAGACCCTGTACCCCAGAGAACCCGCACTCCAGAGACTCTGTACTCCAGAGACCCCGCACCCGAGACCCCGCACACCAGAGACCCCGCAACCCAGTGACCCCGCACCCGAGAGACCCCGCACCCGAGAGACCCCGCACCCCAGAGACCCGTACCCCAGAGACCCCGCACTCCCCAGAGACCCCGCACCCGAGAGACCCCGCACCCCAGAGAACCCGTACCCCATTGACCCCACACCCCAGAGACCCCGCACCCTAGAGACCCCGCAACCCAGACCCCAGGCCGCATCCCATTGACCCCACACCCCAGAGACCCGGTACCCCAGAGACCCCGCACCGAGAGATCCCGCACCCCAGAGACCCCGCACCCCAGAGACCCCGTACCCGAGAGACCCCGTACCCCAGAGACCTCGCACTCCAGAGACCCCGTACCCCAGAGACCCTGTACCCCGAGACCCTGTACCCCAGAGACCCTGTACCCCAGAGACCCCGCACCCCAGAGACCCCGCAACCCAGAGACCCCGTACCCCAGAGACCCCGCACCCCAGACACCCCGCACCCCAGAGACCCCGCACCCCAGAGACCCTGTACCCCAGAGGCCCCGCACCCCAGAGACCCCCGCACCCCAGAGACCCTGTATCCCAGAGACCCCGCACTCCAGAGACCCCGTACCCCAGAGACCCTGTACCCCGAGACCCTGTACCCCATAGACCCTGTACCCCAGAGACCCCGCACCCCAGAGACCCCGCACCCCAGAGACCCCGTACCCCAGAGACCCTGTACCCCAGAGACCCCCGCACTCCAGAGACCCGGCACCCCAGAGACCCCGCACCCCAGAGACCCAGTACCCCAGAGATCCCGCACCCCAGACACCCCGCACCCCAGAGACCCCGCACCCCAGAGACCCTGTACCCCAGAGACCCCGCACCCCAGAGACCCCCGCACCCCAGAGACCCTGTATCCCAGAGACCCCGTACCCCAGAGACCCCGCACCCCAGAGACCCCGCACCCCAGAGACCCCGTAGCCCAGAGACCCCGTACCCCAGAGACCCCGTACCCCAGAGACCCCGTACCCCAGAGACCCCGCACCCCAGAGACTCCGCACCCCAGAGACCCCGCACACCAGAGACCCCGCACCCCAGAGACCCCGCACCCGAGAGACCCCGCACCCCAGAGACCCCGTACCCCAGAGACCCCGTACCCCAGAGACCCCGCACCCCAGAGACCCCGTACCCCATTGACCCCACACCCCAGAGACCCCGCACCCCAGAGACCCCCAGGGACCCCGCACCCCATTGACCCCACACCCCAGAGACCCCGCACCCCAGAGACCCCGCACACCAGAGACCCCGCAACCCAGAGACCCCGCACCCGAGAGACCCCGCACCCAAGAGACCCCGCACCCCAGAGACCCCGCACTCCCCAGAGACCCCGCACCCCAGAGACCCCGTACCCCATTGACCCCACACCCCAGAGACCCGGTACCCCAGAGACCCCGTACCCCAGAGACCCCGCACCCCAGAGACCCCGCACCCCATTGACCCCACACCCCAGAGACCCGGTACCCCAGAGACCCCGTACCCCAGAGACCCCGCACTCCAGAGACCCCGTACCCCAGAGACCCTGTACCCCGAGACCCTGTACCCCAGAGACCCTGTACCCCAGAGACCCCGCACCCCAGAGACCCCGCACCCCAGCGACCCTGTACCCCAGAGACCCCGCACCCCAGACACCCCGCACCCCAGAGATCCCGCACCCCAGAGACCCCGTACCCCAGAGATCCCGCACCCCAGAGACCCCGCACCCCAGAGACCCCGTAGCCCAGAGACCCCGCACCCCAGACACCGTACCCCAGAGACCCTGTACCCCAGAGACCCTGTACCCCAGAGACCCCGCATCCCGAGAGACCCCGCACCCCAGAGACCCCGCACCCCAGAGACCCTGTACCCCAGAGACCACGCACCCCAGAGCCCCAGCACCCGAGAGACCCCGCATCCGAGAGACCCCGCACCCCAGAGACCCCGCACCCCAGAGACCCTGCACCCCAGAGACCCCGCACCCCAGAGACCCAGCACCCCAGAGACCCCGCACCCAAGGGAACCCGTACCCCAGAGACCCCGCAACTGAGAGACCCCGCACCCCAGAGACCCCGCACACCAGAGACCCCGCACCCCAGAGACCCTATACCCCAGAGACCCCGCATCCCAGAGACTCTGTACCCCAGAGACCCCGCACCCCAGAGACCACGCACCCGAGAGACCCCGCACCCGAGAGTCCCCGCACCCCAGAGACCCCGTACCCCAGAGACCCCGCACTCCCCAGAGACCCCGTACCCCAGAGACCCCGCACCCCAGAGACCCCGTACCCCATTGACCCCACACCCCAGAGACCCCGCACACCAGAGACCCCGCACACCAGAGACCCCGCACCCCAGAGACCCTATACCCCAGAGACCCCGCATCCCAGAGACTCTGTACCCCAGAGACCCCGCACCCCAGAGACCACGCACCCGAGAGACCCCGCACCCGAGAGACCCCGCACCCCAGAGACCCCGTACCCCAGAGACCCCGCACTCCCCAGAGACCCCGTACCCCAGAGACCCTGTACCCCAGAGACCCCGCACCCCAGAGACCCCGTACCCCATTGACCCCACACCCCAGAGACCCGCTACCCCAGAGACCCTGCACCCCAGAGACCCTGTACCCCAGAGACCCCGCACCCCAGAGACCCCCGCACCCCAGAGACACCGTACCCCAGAGACACCGCACCCCAGAGACCCCACACCCCAGAGACCCCGCACCCCAGAGACCCCGTAGCCGAGAGACCCCGCACCCCAGAGACCCCGCACCCCAGACACCGTACCCCAGAGACCCCGCACCCCAGAGAGCCCCGTACCCCAGAGACCCCGTACCCCAGAGACCCCGCACTCCAGAGACCCCGCACCCCAGAGACCCCGTACCCCAGAGACCCCGTACCCCAGAGACCCCGCACCCCAGAGACCCCGCACCCCAGAGACACCGCACCCAAGGGAACCCGTACCCCAGAGACCCCGCAACTGAGAGACCCCGCACCCCAGAGACCCCGCACACCAGAGACCCCGCACCCCAGAGACCCTGTACCCCAGAGACCCCGCATCCCAGAGACTCTGTACCCCAGATACCCCGCACACCAGAGACCCCGCACCCCAGAGACCCCGCACCCCAGAGACCCCGCACCCGAGAGACCCCGCACCCCAGAGACCCTGTACCCCAGAGACCCCGCATCCCAGAGACTCTGTACCCCAGAGACCCCGCACCCCAGAGACCCCGCACCCCAGTGACCCCGCCCCCCAGAGACCCCGTACCCCAGAGACCCCTTACCCCAGAGACCCCGCACCCCAGACACCGTACCCCAGAGACCCCGTACCCGAGAGACCCCGCACCCCAGAGACCCCGCACCCCAGAGACCCCGCACCCCAGAGACCCTGTACCCCAGAGACCCCGTACCCCAGAGACCCCGCACCCAAGAGACCCCGCACCCCAGAGACCCCGCACCCCAGAGACCCCGAACCCGAGAGACCCCGAACCCCAGGGACACCGCACCCCAGAGACCCCGCACCCCAGAGACCCCGCCCCCCAGAGACCCCGCACCCCAGAGACCCCGCCCCCCAGAAACCCCGCACCCTAGAGACCCCGCACCCCAGAGACCCCGCACCCCAGAGACCCTGTACTCCAGAGACCCCTCACCGAGAGACCCCGCACCCCTGAGACCCCGCACCCGAGAGACCCTGTACCCACAAGAGTTGTACCCAGGGGAATTCCTAGTGCAACGCCAACACTGGCAGACAGATTATTCAGGTAGTACATACCAGCGAAATTGACTGGCGGGCATGACCTTCTAGGGCCCCCTGCCCGACCTGGTACTTGGATTGAGATGACTTGCCTTGAACCCAGTCGGGCACCAGTCGACGAACTTGATTTGTCGCGACCTCTTGATGGTGGCGATGGAGTTGCTGACTTCCTTTGGCACCACGTCTCCTCGGTACAGCATGCAGCACGCCATGTACTTGCCCCGGTCGGGGTTGCACTTCACCATCTGGTTGCCCGCCTTGAAGCAGGTCCTGGTGATCTTCTGCGTGGTCTGCAGGTTGCTGTAAACCACCTCCTTCGGGATAAGGGGCGCGTAGTTCACCAGCGGGAAGTGAATGCGGGGATAGGGGACCAGGTTGGTTTGGAACTCAGTCAGGTCCACGTTGAGGGCTCCGTCGAACCGTAGCGACGCCGTGATGGACGACACTATCTGTGCGATGAGACGGTTGAGGTTGGTGTAGGTGGGGCGCTCAATGTCAAGGTTACGTCGACAGATGTCGTAAATGGCCTCGTTGTCCACCATGAAGGCGCAGTCAGAGTGCTCGAGGGTGCAGTGGGTGACGAGCACTGAGTTGTAGGGCTCGACCACCGCGGTGGAAATCTGCGGCGCAGGGTAAACAGCAAACTCCAGTTTAGATTTCTTGCCGTAGTCGACGGAGAGTCTCTCCATCAGGAGGGAAGTGAAGCCCGAGCCGGTCCCACCCCCGAAACTGTGGAAGATGAGGAATCCCTGCAGTCCTGTGCACTGGTCAGCCTGTGGGCAAAAGGAAAAAGTGCTGTTGAAAGGGGTGCAGCGCAGATTCACCCGAATGATACGAGGGCTGAAAGGGTGGACAGGTCATACAGACTAGGCTTGGATTCCCTCGAGTATAGAGGATTAAGGGGTGATCTAATTGAGGTGTTGAAGATGATTAAAGGAGTTGATAGGGTAGATGGAGAGAAACTATTTCCTCTGGTGCGGGGGGGGAGTCCAGAACAAGGGGGCAGAACCTTAAAATTAGAGCCAGGCCGTTCAGGGGTGATAAGAACATAAGAAATAGGAGCAGGAGTCGGCCATTTGGCCCTTCGAGCCTGCTCCACCATTCAATCAGATCATGGCTGATCTTCGACCACATCTCCACCTTCCTGCTCTATCCCCATATCCCTTGATTCCCTTAATATTCAAAACTCTATCGATCTCGGCCTTGAATATACTCAACGGCTGAGCCTCCACAGCCCTCTGGGGCAGAGAATTCCAAAGATTCACCACCCTCTGAGTGAAGAAATTTCTCCTCATCTCAGTCCTAAATGGCCAACCCCTTATCCTGAGACTGTGACCCCTGGTTCTAGACTCTCCAGCCAGGGGGAAACATCCTCCCTGCATCTACCCTGTCAAGCCCTGTAAGAGTTGTGTATGTTTCAATGAGATGTCAGGAAGCACTTCTTCACACGAAGGGCGGTGGAAATCTGGAACTCTCTCCCCCAAATGGATGCTGGAGGTCAATTGAAAATTGCAAAACTGAGAATGGATAGATTTTTGTTGGGTAAGGGTATTAAGGGTTACGGAGCCAAGGCAGGCAGATGGATTTCAGGTACGGATCAGCCATGATCTAACTGAATGGTGGAACAGGCTGGCGGGGCTGAATGGCCTCCTCCTGTTCCTAATGTAACAGGCTCGAGGGGCTGAATGGCCTCCTCCTGTTCCTATTAAGTTCGACCAGGAACTCGCCAAAGCAAAGTCTCATCCAAACATCGAGACCAGAACAAAATGTTTCAAAACTAGTCCACCGTTTCTGGGCCAACTGTGAAAGTCAGCAAGCCAACCAAAACCCAAGCTTATCTTTAGAATAAGTCTTTGGAATCATCAGGCACCAAATTAGACCACGAGATTCCCTCGGGAAACAGTGGAGCCAGTTAGTATTGATGCATTCAACTGCAAATTAGAGCGATTTCTTTCAAAAAATAACATTCTGGGGATCCAGTATAGGAGTAATTTGAGATATGACGTGTGGGGAGTGTAGCGAGCTCGGGAGGAACAGGTGACTTTGGACCTCTGGTTCCCAAAGCTCTCCACCACTGGGGGTTTTCCTCGCCTCGTGTCTGGGTCTGTTGTAGATTAATCGATGGAGATTGATTGCTAGGATTAGACAACAACTCCATTATCGTCGTATCGTGCGATGACCAGGATGGTAGAAGGCAAACTACATAGATTTTGGTCTTTTATCGTCCAGCAATTCCTATGTTCCTATGATGTTCACACCCCGAGAATAGCGCAAAAGAAACTTCGATAAGATTAGCTCTCAGGCGCCCTCTTTCAAGATTGAAATTTATTCGGCTGCCCCGTGTCCTGACTCGCACCGAGTCCCGTTCACCCATCACCCCCCCCTGTGCTCGCTGACCGACATTGGCTCCCAGACCGGCAACGCCTCAATTTTAAAATTCTCATCCTTGTGTTCAAATCCCTCCATGGCCTCCTCGCCCCTCCCTATCTCTGTAACCTCCTCCGAGATCTCTGTGCCCCTCCAATTCTGGGCTCTTGCACATCCCCCGATTTCCATCGCTCCACCATTGGCGGCCATGCCTTCAGCCGTGCAGTGGGGAAAGAGTTAAAATGACATCGCTGGCAGTTTCACTGAATGGTGTAAGAAAGACAGGGGCTAACATGAAAGGCCACATCTATAAAGATGCGGTCAAAGATAGCTGACCTTTGGAGAGAAATAAAACAATTAAATGGAGACGGGGTGTCCAGCATTTCAACTGACCGTAAGAACTTTATTATCTAGGTCACATTCCAGGGTATCTTTTAATCAGCATTCAGCAGTTTGAGTGAGTGATTGAGGAGGCAGCTTTACATTAAGATTTGTAACCAATCAGTGAAGGTGCATGCGGGCCAAGATCCAATCAGGTGGCAGGAATGAATTGTGCATGAGATGGCCATGTGTATTGTAATGTATAAAAATGTAGTGTTTGCTGTAACAATTTGGAGAAGTCTGACTAAGACAGAGCAGACTGTCTCCCCACCGGTGTAATAAAGACAACTTGATTACCGATCTGAAAACCTTGTGTCGAGTGTTGGTTTAAAATACTCCACAACACCCGCCCGGGCCCCAAGCTCTGGAATTCCCTCCCTAAACCTCTCCGCCTCGCTCTCTCCTCCTTTAAGATGCTCCTTAAAACCTCCCTCTTTGACCAAGCTTTTGGTCACCTGTCCCTAATATCTCCTTATGTGGCTTGGTGTCAAATTGTGTTTCATAATCGCTCCTGTGAAGCGCCTTGGGACGTTTTACTACGTTAATGCCGTTGTATAAATGCAAGTTGTGGTAGCTGGGATCTGGACAAGATGAAAAAGAGAAAGAGAAGCAGGAATTGGAGCTCAAAACTTATTTAGTCTACTGGAGACTCAAGCTCATCGTAACCACCCTCTCACACCCGAGCTCAGAATAGGAAACACGGCGCCAGGGTCTCTATTCACTATCGAGTGACATCCCCCCATTCTCCCCGGGAATCGTACATGTCTGGACGTGGTGGGAGGAGAGGATTGAGCGCCTTCGCGCGATGACCCACAAGGCCAAACAGATTGATTGCACCACTCACCACCTGAGCTCGCGGAAGATGACTGGTCACCACCATGAGTTCGAAGATGAGAAAACTTGTGCAAGGGAGAAGGGGTGCTGGGCGTATTTTTTTTTTTTAAACACCAGGCAGTAAAACAAACAACTTACCACCTTCCGGATGCGATCCAAGACCAGATCCACAATCTCTTTGCCGATGGAGCAGTGGCCCCGTGCGTAGTTATTGGCGGCATCCTCCTTGCCAGTGATGAGCTGCTCGGGGTGAAAGAGCTGTCGGTAGGTGCCGGTGCGAACCTCATCTGGGGGTGGGGGGCAAGGAAAGGACAACAACTAAATGAACGTTTCGCTCGCTGACCTACGTTGACCGGTGGGAGGTCATGTGATGAACCCTCCCTCTACGTCCAATCAGAGATTTATTTTTCAATTCGTTTTATGGGATGTGGGCGTCGCTGGCAAGGCCAGCATTTATTGCCCATCTATAATCGCCCTCGAGAAGGTGGTGGTGAGCCGCCTTCTTGAACCGCTGCAGTCCGTGTGGTGAAGGTGCTCCCACAGCGCTGTTAGGGAGGGAGTTCCAGGATTTTGGCCCAGCGACGATGAAGGATCGGCCGATATATTTCCAAGTCAGGATGGTGTGTGTGACTTGGAGGGGAACTTGGAGGTGGTGGTGTTCCCATGCATCTGCTGCCCTTGTCCTTCTAGGTGGAAGAGGTCGCGGGTTTGGGAGGTGCCACCGAAGAAGCCTTGGCGAGTTGCTGCAGTGCATCTTGTAGATGGTACACACTGCAGCCACGGTGCGCCGGTGGTGGAGGGAGTGAATGTTTAAGGTGGTGGATGGGGTGCCGATCAAGTGGGCTGCTTTGTCCTGGATGGTGTCGAGCTTCTTGAGTGTTGTTGGAGCTGCAACTCATCCAGGCAAGTGGAGAGTATTCCATCACACTCCTGACTTGTGCCTTGTAGATGGTGGAAAGGCTTTGGGGAGTCAGGAGGTGAGACACTCGCTGCAGAATACCCAGCCTCTGACCTGCTCTTGTTGCCACAGTATTTATGTGGCTGGTCCAGTTAAGTTTCTGGTCAATGGTGACCCCCAGGATATTGATGGTGGAGGATTCGGCGATGGTAATGCCATTGAATGTCAAGGGGAGGTGGTTAGACTCTCGCTTGTTGGAGATAGTCATTGCCTGGCACTTCTGTGGCGCGAATGTTACCTGTCACTTATCAGCCCAAGCCTGAATGTCGTCCAGGTCTTGTTGCATGCAGGCATGGACTGCTTCATTATCTGAGGAGCTGTGAATGTCACTGAACATTGTGCAGTCATCAGCGAACATTCCCATTTCTGACCTTATGTTGGAGGGAAGGTCATTGATGAAGCAGCTGAAGATGGTTGGGCCTAGGACACTGCCCTGCCGACCCTTTATCGCATCCCTCAGAAACCTCCTGAAGCAATTCACTTGCAATTAATTACTGTGAACTACAGCGACCCATCACCCCCGCTGTGCTCGCTGACCTACATTGGCTCCCAGTCCGCCAACGCCTCGATTCTGAAATTCTCATCCTCGATTTCAAATCCCTCCGATCCCATAATCGCTCCATCACAAAATCTCGCCATGGCCTTGCCCTCCCCCCCGGCGCCCCTCCCTATCTCCGTCACCTCCTCCAGCCCTACAACCCTCCGAGATCTCTGCGCTCCTCCAACTCTGCTCTCTTGTCCACCCCCACTTCCTTCAGCCATCGTTGCCAGCCGTGCCTTCAGCCGCCTGGGCCCCAAGCTCTGGAATTCCCTCCCTAAACCTCTCCGCCTCTCTCTCTCCTCCTTTAAGACGCTCCTTAAAACGGACCTCTTTGACCAAGCTTTTGGTCACCTGTCCCTAATATCTCCTTATGTGGCTTGGCGTCAAATTTTTGTCTGATTAACGCTCCTGTGAAGCGCCCTGGGACGTTTTACTACGTTAAAGGTGCTTGATAACTGCAAGTTGTTGTTCATTTGGTATCATCTGCAACTCTTGGAGAAATGTTCCTGACCTTTCAAAAAAACTGCGAATCGTTCACTCGCGAGGGTAGGTGACAGGACTCCAGCTCACGTATTGTCCATTCTGGCCAGGTCTTGAACCGCCAATATTGCCCATTCGTTGAGCCAGCAATAAATAGAGGGACCGAGAGCAACTCTCATACTGCTCGTCTAGCAAGAGATGCATTCTCTTGGCCTCGCAAATTAGCTCTGAATAGGGACCACTCGACAGACGTTGGGTACAAAGGACTGGGAGTGGGAGGGGGGGTGGCCCTCTGCGTCAGGAGAGGATTTCTTTGGGCGACTGAGGGCGTCTCCAAGCTGGAAGGCTTCCATCACCAGTATACAGGCCACAAGGAAAGAAAGCACTTCCACTTCTATATCGCCTTTCACCACCTCAGGACGTCCCAAAGCGCTTCACAGCCAATGAAGCATTTTTCCAAGTGTAGTCACTGTTGTAATGTAGGAAACGCGGCAGCCAATTTGCACGCAGCAAGCTCCCACAAACAGCAATGTGATAATGACCGGATCATCTGTTTTTTAGTGGTGTTGGTTGTGGGATAAATATTGGCCAGGACACCGGGGAGAACTCCCCTGCTCTTCTTTGTAATATTGCCAAGGGATCTTTTACGTCCACCTGAGAGGGCAGATGGGGCCTCGGTTTAACATCTCATCCGAAAGATGGCATCTCCGACAGTGCGGCGCTCCCTCAGCACTGCCCCTCCGACAGTGCGGCGCTCCCTCAGTACTGCCCCTCCGACAGTGCGACGCTCCCTCAGTACCGCCCCTCCGACAGTGTGGCGCTCCCTCAGCACTGCCCCTCCGACAGTGCGCCGCTCCCTCAGTACCGCCCCTCCGACAGGGTGGCGCTCCCTCAGTACTGCCCCTCCGACAGTGCGGCGCTCCCTCAGTACTGCCCCTCCGACAGTGCGCCGCTCCCTCAGTACTGCCCCTCTGACAGTGCTGCGCTCCCTCAGTACCGCCCCTCCGACAGTGCGGCGCCCCCTCAGTACCGCCCCTCTGACAGTGCGGCGCTCCCTCAGTCCCGCCCCTCCGACAGTGCGGCGCTCCCTCAGTCCCACCCCTCCGACAGTGCGGCGCTCCCTCAGTACTGCGCTGGAGTGCCAACCTAGATTTATGTGCTCAAGTCCCTGTAGTGGGACTTGAACCCACAACCTTCAGACTCACAGGTGAGTGTGTGACCGACTGAGCCACGGCTGACACAGGTATTGCACTGCGGACAATGAGTTTGGCTAGCCCATCAACAATCACTCCCCTTACCAATCACGGTGGGCTCCAGATCTATAAACACGGCTCGGGGGACGTGCTTTCCCGCCCCCGTCTCACTGAAGAAGGTGCTGAAGGAGTCGTCGCCACCTCTGATGGTCCTGTAACTGCTTATAATCCCGTCTGCCTTAATCCGATGCTCCAGGCAAAAGAGCTCCCAGCAAGCGTTGCCGATCTGCACGCCGGCCTGGCCAATGTGGATTGAAATACACTCACGCTACAGAGGGGAGAACAAGTGATTATTCACACAGGTAGGAAGGCAACGCTTTATACATTCAGTGGGAGATGGAAGGGGGAAAGGTGTGTGGATGGCTAGGTATTGCCAGCCTGCTCACTCACACCCTCCGCGCCGCTCCCTCGCTCAGTCTGTACCCCAGCCCCACTCGATCATCGGTCGCACTCCCTCCCTCACTCCGCCGCACCCCTTCACTGCTCCGTCCCGTGCCCTCACTCACTCTATGCCGCCCTCTTACTCTCTCTGTGCCCCACCCCACTCTCATTCTGTGCCCGCTGCTCTCGCTCACCCGTGCTCTGCTCACTGCATGCCCATCTCCCCCCACCTCCTGTCCGGCTCACTCACTTCGTGCTCTGTCCCACTCCCTCACTCCCTCCGTCCCCTCATCATTGAGTGCCCTCACTCCCGCTGTGCCCCTCATCATTCAGTGCCCCACTCCCTCCCTCTTCCTCATTCAGTGCCCCACTCCCTCCCTCACTCCCTCCATCCCATCATCATTGAGTGTCCTCACTCCCTCTGTGCCCCTCATCATTCAGTGCCCCGCTTCCTCCCTCCGTCCCCTCATCATTCAATGTCCCACTCCCTCCCTTACTCTGTCCCCCTTCCTCATTCAGTGCCCCACTACCTCCCTCCATCCGTCCCTCTTCCTCATTCAGTGCCCCACTCCCTCCCTCCCTCCGTCCCCTCATCATTCAGTGCCCCACTCCCTCCCTCCCTCTGTCCCCTCATCATTCAGTGCCCCACTCCCTCCCTCCCTCCGTCCCCTCATCATTCAATGTCCCACCCACTCCCTCCATTCCCCTTCCTCATTCAGTGTCCCGCTCCCTCCCTCCGTCCCCCTCATCATTCAGTGCCCCGCTCCCTCCCGCCGTCCCCCTCATCATTCAGTGCCCCGCTCCCTCCCTCCGTCCCCCTCATCATTCAGTGCCCCGCTCCCTCCCTCCGTCCCCCTCATCATTCAGTGCCCCGCTCCCTCCCTCCGTCCCCCTCATCATTCAGTGCCCCGCTCCCTCCCTCCGTCCCCCTCATCATTCAGTGCCCCGCTCCCTCCCTCCGTCCCCCTCATCATTCAGTGCCCCGCTCCCTCCCTCCGTCCCCCTCATCATTCAGTGCCCCGCTCCCTCCCTCCATCCCCCTCATCATTCAGTGCCCCGCTCCCTCCCTCCATCCCCCTCATCATTCAGTGCCCCGCTCCCTCCCTCCATCCCCCTCATCATTCAGTGCCCCGCTCCCTCCCTCCATCCCCCTCATCATTCAGTGCCCCGCTCCCTCCCTCCCTCCCCCTCATCATTCAGTGCCCCGCTCCCTCCCTCCATCCCCCTCATCATTCAGTGCCCCGCTCCCTCCCTCCGTCCCCCTCATCATTCAGTGCCCCGCTCCCTCCCTCCGTCCCCCTCATCATTCAGTGCCCCGCTCCCTCCCTCCATCCCCCTCATCATTCAGTGCCCCGCTCCCTCCCTCCATCCCCCTCATCATTCAGTGCCCCGCTCCCTCCCTCCATCCCCCTCATCATTCAGTGCCCCGCTCCCTCCCTCCGTCCCCCTCATCATTCAGTGCCCCGCTCCCTCCCTCCGTCCCCCTCATCATTCAGTGCCCCGCTCCCTCCCTCCCCTCATCATTCAATGTCCCACCCACTCCCTCCATTCCCCTTCCTCATTCAGTGCCCCGCTCCCTCCCTCCATCCCCCTCATCATTCAGTGCCCCGCTCCCTCCCTCTCTCCCCCTCATCATTCAATGTCCCACCCACTCCCTCCATTCCCCTTCCTCATTCAGTGCCCCACTCCCTCCCTCCGTCCCCCTCATCATTCAGTGCCCCACTCCCTCCCTCCCTCCCTCCGTCCCCCTCATCATTCAGTGCCCCACTCCCTCCCTCCGTCCCCCTCATCATTCAGTGCCCCGCTCCCTCCCTCCCTCCCCCTCATCATTCAGTGCCCCACTCCCTCCCTCCCTCCCTCCATCCCCCTCATCATTCAGTGCCCCGCTCCCTCCCTCCGTCCCCCTCATCATTCAGTGCCTCACTCCCACCAGATGCCCTTCCTCCTCACTCACTCCCTGCCCCTTTCAGCCCCACAGGGTCTCGACGGCACCTGGCCCTCAAGGGACGAGAGCAGGGAGCCGCGCGCGTGGAGGATGAACTGCATTCCACGCAGGCGCACTGGGCGGGTGGCAGGTCGCACACGTGCATTGGGCTCTCACCATGCTGCCGTGCTGCTCCTGTTGCTGCCTGTCTGTGTCGAGGAAACGCCGCCGTCACTTGTCCTGCCGACAACCGTACGACAGCCCACTCCGGCAGTCCGGCTCCTGATTGGTCGCTGGCGATAATCCTCCCAATTGGCCCAGCAGGCAGACAGTAAAGTCGTTGTTTATTGGCTACTGAGTTCATGAGAAGGAACAGTCCCAACAATCAACCATTGATGATGCTGGACAAGCAGAGAGATCCCTTAACCCATTAGTCAGGCAGGCCCATACACCCACCATATCCCATGCCTGGATGAGTTGCAGCTCCAACAACATTCAAAGACGCTCGACACCATCCAGGACAAAGCAGCCCGCTTGATCGGCACCCCATCCACCACCTTAAACATTCACTCCCTCCACCACCGGCGCACCGTGGCTGCAGTGTGCACCGTCTACAAGATGCACTGCAGCAACTCGCCAAGGCTTCTTCGGCAGCACCTCCCAAACCCGCCACCTCTTCCACCTAGAAGGACAAGGGCAGCAGGCGCATGGGAACACCACCACCTCCAAGTTCCCCTCCCAGTCACACACACCATCCTGATTTGGAAATATATCGGCCGTTCCTTCATTGTCGCTGGGTCAAAATCCTGGAACTCCCTCCCGAAAAGCACTGTGGGAGCACCTTCACCACACCGACTGCAGCGGGTTCAAGAAGGCAGCTCACCACCAACTTCTCGAGGGCAACTAGGGATGGGCAATAAATGCCGGCCTTGACAGCGATGCCCACATTCCATGAACGAATAAAAAAAGTCAGACCACTACACCCATCGTATCCCATCATTGTGCTGTGATAGCCCTCCCCCTGTACTATCCTCCACCTGTGATACCAAAATCAATCTGTGATAGTACTCTAGCTGTACTATCCTCTCTCCACAGAGCGCCATTCTGCAGGCAGATCATGAGTTAAACTCAAAGCCGTGCATTTCGGGGAAATTGCTAAGGAATTGGCCGATGGGTGGAAAAGATGTAAGATTCTCAAAATTCACAGATCCCCCAAAACTCGAAGACAATCCCTAAGGAAAAAGACTTTGGACTCTTTTCTAACTATTTCAGGGTGGTGAAATGCATTGGGAAAAACCGAAGGACATTTTAGAGCAAAAACCAAGATTTGGTATTTTTAAAAGACATGTCTGGACTTGTAAGGGAGAAAAGGCTGTAAAGGAAGGTGGGTTCAACCTCTGCAAAGACAGTTTGGATATTGGAGTTAATGAAAACTGTCTGGGGAACCGCATGACCTCGCTTGGAGTTAAATCGGCCCCTATCAGACATTAATATCCTAACAAAAGAGGAAAAACAGTCTCCACCCAAATTTACACAACCCATCTATACATGCATAAAACAGATCACTTTGACCCACTCTATAGAAATCCCAGGCCCAGTCAAGAAACTCAAAACCTGAAAACAATCAGCTACAATCAAGCAAGCAGATCGACAGGATGGAGTCATCCCGAAACCACTTCACACGTTTACAAACAAGCTACTGTTAACGAGCCCGCCAAAACCTGAAACGTTAACTCTGTTTCTCTCTCCACGGATGCTGCCTAGCCTGCCCAATTATATAGGGCCTTGGCGAGACCACACCTGGAGTACTGTGTACAATTTTGGTCTCCTTACCTAAGGAAGGATATACTTGCCATAGAGGGAGTGCAACGAAGGTTCACCAGACTGATTCCTGGGATGGCGGGACTGTCGTATGAGAAGAGATTGAGTAAACTAGGCCTGTATTCTCTTGAATTCAGAAGAATGAGAGGGGATCTCATTGAAGCATATAAAATTATTACAGGGCTTGATAGGATGAATGCTGGGAGAATGTTTCCCTTGGCTGGGGAGTCTAGAACCAGGGGCCACAGCCTCAAGATAAAGGGTAGGCCATTCAGGACTGAGATGAGAAGACATTTCTTCACACAGAGGGTGGTGAATCTTTGGAATTCTCTACCCCGGAGGGCTGTGGAGGCTCAGTCATTGGGTATATTGAAAACAGAAGTCGATAGATTTCCGACTAGTAAGGGCATCAAGGGATATGGCGATAGGGCTGGTGAATGGAGTTGAGGCAGAAGATCAGCCATGATCTCAATGACTGTCAGAGGGGCAGTACTGAGGGAGCGCCGTACTGTCAGAGGGGCAGTGCTGAGGGAGCGCTGCACTGTCAGAGGGGCAGTGCTGAGGGAGCGCCGCACTGTCGGAGGGGTGGTACTGAGGGAGCGCTGCACTGTCAGAGGGGCAGTGCTGCGGGAGCGCCGCACTGTCGGAGGGGTGGTACTGAGGGAGCGCCGCGCTGTCGGTGCTGAGGGGCCGAATGGCCTACTCCTGCTCCTATTTCTTATGTTCTTATGTTCTATCAAAGAGTCGGGACAGGCACATGTGCTGTAACTTTCTACAATTCTATGAAACGTGGGGAGTTTCCGACCTTGAAAGGAGGCGTCTTACAGAGGTTGGGGATTTTTTTTTTCAGGCATTCTCAGAGTGTGTCATAGGAACAGAGAAAAGACCAAAGTCCATGTAGTTCGCCTTCTACCATCCCTGTAATCGCACGACACAACGACAATGGAGTTGTTGACTGATCATAGCGATAAATCTCCATCGATCCGTTTACAATAGATCCAGGCGTGAGGTCAGGAAACTCCCCAGTCATGGAGAGCGTGGGAGCCGTAGGTCCAAAATCACCCGTCTCAAATTACTCATATACTGTATCCCCGGAATGTTGTTTACTGATAGAAGCCTCTCTAATTTGCAGATGAATGAGTCGACACTGACTGCCTCCAACATCTCCCGAGGGAGCCTGTTCCACAGATTGACCGCCCATCGTGAGAGCAGGGCGGGGGTTGAAATTAGCAAGAGGCAAATTTAGGACTATATCAGAAACCTCCTCGCCTAAAAGAATGCTCAGCACAGCAGGAGGCCATTCGGCCCGTCGTGCCTGTGTTGGCTTGTCGAAAGAGCAGTCGTGCTTAGTCCCGTACCACCGCTTATTGTCCGTAGCCCTGTACGTTCCTAAAACCCGCTGGCAATGGGTTGGCTGTGGGGTTTTTCCGGATGGATTATTAAGATGGGCCAAATGACCTTCCTCACCCCAACTTTTTCCTTTGTGATCGTTTGCTGTTTGTGGGTCCTCAGAGTGTTGGCCGTGGCTCAGTGGGCAGCACCTTCGCCTCTGAGTCAGAAGGTTCTGGGTTCAAGTTCCGCCCCCGAGACCTGAGCACAAAAATCTAGGCTGACACGCCCAGTGCAGTACTGAGGGAGCGCCGCACTGTCGGAGGGGCGGTACTGAGGGAGCGCCGCACTGTCGGAGGGGCGGTACTGAGGGAACGCCTCACTGTCGGAGGGGCGGTACTGAGGGAGCGCCGCACTGTCGGAGGGGCGGTACTGAGGGAGCGCCGCACTGTCGGAGGGGCAGTACTGAGGGAGCGCCGCACTGTCGGAGGGGCAGTACTGAGGGAGCGCCGCACTGTCAGAGGGGCCGTACTGAGGGAGCGCCGCACTGTCGGAGGGGCGGTACTGAGGGAGCGCCGCACTGTCGGAGGGGCGGTACTGAGGGTGCACCGCACTGTTGGAGGGGTAGTACTGAGGGAGCGCTGCACTGTCAGAGGGGCAGTGCTGAGGGAGCGCCGCACTGTCGGAGGGGTGGTACTGAGGGAGCGCTGCACTGTCAGAGGGGCGGTGCTGAGGGAGCGCTGCACTGTCAGAGGGGCAGTGCTGAGGGAGCGCCGCACTGTCAGAGGGGCAGTTCTGAGGGAGCGCCGCACTGTCGGAGGGGCAGTACTGAGGGAGCGCCGCACTGTCGGAGGGGCGGTACTGAGGGAGCGCCACACTGTCAGAGGGGCAGTGCTGAGGGAGCGCCGCACTGTCAGAGGGGCAGTGCTGAGGGAACGCCGCACTGTCGGACGGGTGGTACTGAGGGAGCGCCGCACTGTCAGAGAGGCGGTGCTGAGGGAGTGCTGCAGTGTCAGAGGGGCGGTGCTGAGGGAGCACCGCGCTGTCGGAGGGGTGGTACTGAGGGAGCGCCGCACTGTCGGAGGGGCAGTACTGAGGGAGCGCTGCATTGTTGGACGTCTGGTACTGAGGGAGCACCGCACTGTCGGAGGGGCGGTACTGAGGGAGCGCTGCACTGTCGGAGGGGCGGTACTGAGGGAGCGCCGCACTGACGTAGGGGCAGTACTGAGGGAGCGCCGCACTGTCGGAAGGGCGGTACTGAGGGAGCACTGCACTGTCGGAGGGGCAGTACTGAGAGAGCGCTGCACTGTCGGAGGTGCCGTCTTTTGGATGAGACGTTAAACCTGAGGCCTCGTTTGTCCCCTCACGGGGGACGTAAAAGATCCCATGGCACTATTTCAAAGAAGAGCAGATGAGTTATCCCCGGTGTCCTGGGGCCAATATTTACCCCTCAATCAACATCACTAAAGCAGATTATCTGATCATTATCACATTGCCGGTTGCTGTGTGCAAATTATCTGCCGTGTATCCTACGTTACAACAGTGACTACACTTTAAACAGTACTTCATTGGCTGTAAAGCGCGTTGGGACGTCCGGTGGTGGTGAAAGGCACTATATAAATGCAAGTCTTTCTTTCTCTCTTTTCTTGTTGCACGCAAAGTTGGCTGCAGAGTTTGCCTGCATAACAACAGTGTCTACACTTCAAAAGTAATCTATCAGTTGTGAAGTGCTTTAGGACATCCCGAGCACAGCAAAGGAGCTGTACAAATAAGGCCTTTTAAGGACTTCTGCGGCGAGTGTCTCACCTCCTGACTCCTCAAAGTCTTTCCACCATCTACAAGGCACAAGTCAGGAGTGTGATGGAATACTCTCCACTTGCCTGGATGAGTTGCAGCTCCAACAACACTCAAGAAGCTCGACACCATCCAGGACAAAGCAGCCCGCTTGTTTGTCACCCCATCCACCACCTTAAACATTCACTCCCTGCACCACCGGCGCACCGTGGCTGCAGTGTGCACCATCTACAAGATGCACTGCAGCAACTCGCCAAGGCTTCTTCGGCAGCACCTCCCAAACCCGCGACTTCTACTGCCTAGAAGGACAAGGGCAGCAGGCACATAGGAACACCACCACCTGAATGATCCCCTCCAAGTCACACACCATCCTGACTTGGAAATATATCGGCCGTTGCTTCATCGTCGCTGGGTCAAAATCCTCCCTAACAGCGCTGTGGGAGCACCTTCACCACACGGACTGCAGCGGTTCAAGAAGGCGGCTCACCACCACCTTCTCAAGGACAATTAGGAATGGGCAATAAATGCTGGCCTTGCCAGCGATGCCCACATCCCGTGAATGAATAAAAAAAACGGGCTGGAACTCTAGAAAAGAGAAGCTGAGAAGTGACCTGATAGAAGTCTTTAAAATTGTGAAGGGGTTTCGATAGGGTAGACGTAGAGAAGATATTTCCACTTGTAGGGGAGACCAGAACTAGAGGACACAAATATAGGAAAGTCACTAATAAATCAAATAAGGAATTCAGGAGAAACTTCAGGATATGATGATAGGGTGCGATGAAGGAGGGAGGAGGCTCGTGAGCACGGAGCAGTTTTTAAAATATTTGTTTTATGGGATGTGGGCGTCGCTGGCAAGGCCAGCATTTATTGTCCATCCCTAATTGCCCTCGAGAAGGTGGTGGTGAGCCGCCTTCTTGAACCGCTGCAGTCCGTGTGGTGAAGGTGCTCCCACAGTGCTGTTAGGGAGGGAGTTCCAGGATTTGGACCCAGCGATGATGAAGGATCAGCGATATACTTCTAAGTCAGGATGGTGTGTGACTTGGAGGGGAACTTGGAGGTGGTGGTGTTCCCATGCGCCTGCTGCCCTCGTCCTTATAGGTGGAAGAGGTTTTGGGAGGTGCTGCCGAAGATGTTGGGCCGAATGACCTGTTTCTGTGCTGGAAATGCTATGTTAAATGCAGGCAGGATGAACCAATGTGTGGGAAGTATAAATGCAGACAGGACTGGGTTTGAATCCCAGAGTTTAAGGGGCAGAAACTCTGCTTTGGCTTTCGAGCAAGTGCGCGCAAAAGGAAGATTAAATTGAATCCCCGAACAGCCCAAATTGCAGTCCCGTTTCCTTGGCTAACATTCCTCCCTCGGCCAACACGACCCGAAATAGATTAACTGGGCGCGCACCTCAATTACTCTTCTCCTGCAGTGCAAAGTGTTGCTAAGTATTAGTTTTATATTGAAACGTTGACCATAATCATACATTTGCAATAAATTGTTAACAATAAAAACAAGTGAAACTTCTTTGCAAAGCTTTCCGATATAAGTCCGTGGTCCCGGCTACTCCTGGAGCTCTTTCCCCAGCTGTCTGCGTAGTGTGTCTCGGATCCCCGCCTTCCAGATTTTAAACAGCTGGGCGGAGCGTCTGAAGAAACTCAAGCGAGTCGCAACGTCTGGCTTGTGCCCAGGTGCTGCTTCGAGCCGCCGGGCTAGCCTGACATTGGTCCAAAAGTGCAGTCGGTGAAGGGAGTTGCTTAAAAACAGTCTCCTGGCTGAGGGAGTGACGACCAAAGGATACTTCTGGCACGGCGACAATGGCGCCAAGGCAGCGGTGATGGGGTTGTTTCTCGATGCGTCGGAGAGGGGCACGACTTCCAACTCAGTCAGCGTAGCCCTCCCTTTTCCTGCAGGGGATTTCTCTGTATCGACCAGGAGTGCCCCGGTGTTGGCTGGATTGCGGATGCTGGACAGTGAGGCCACCTCACCTCCGGATTCTCCGAACTCGCTCGCATCGCCGCCCAGACTGGTTCCCTCAGCTTCGTCTGGGGCGCCGACCTTGGCGACAGCAGGACTCACGACCGTAGCGGCAGGCCCCCCAGCGCTTGAGAAGCCACCTGGGCACGGCTTGGCACGGGCCACAGAAGGAACTCGCTCTGCCTCACGCCTTCCCGCTTTCCCAGCAGCGGAGATGTCCACCGGTCTCGGTCCCGGCTCCCATTCATCCCTTGCAGGATGCCCTGCCTGCACAGCAGCCGAAGGACGATCCCCGCCAGTCAGTGCGCTCGGCTTGGCGGCTGCCATTTCTCCGCCAGCAAGCAGACAGCCGGCCTCCTCTGGCTTAGCGCGCGCCATGCGCTCCGTGGTGGCGCTGCTGTCTTGCTCCACCCCCGCGCCAGGAGATGTCCGGACCTGTGGGCGTGTTTCGACTTCATCTCCTGTGTCCCGCAAACTTTGAGAAACCGTCGAGGCAATCTGGGAGGCTGCTTGTGAATTGGAAGGGATCGCCGGCCCACCGGACCTCAACCCGTTCCTTGAAGAGTCGCCGTAATCTGATTCAGTGGCCAAAGGAATCGCGGCTATCTCACACGGTTCCACTCTCTCAGTCGGACTTTCCGTGGTTCCAAGATAGATCTCCTCTTCAACCCCGACTTCAGAACGAATTAAAATGACATTTACTGCCATCTGTTTGGTGGGAATCCCCATCTTCCCAACTTCAAGGGCTACGGGCTCAGCCACCATGGCAACTGAGGCCTTTCCATCGATGCCACACTGGTCCAGCTTTCTGCTTGACTTCTTTTGATAAAACACTAGCTTTTCTACCTCATTAACAAATGGAGATAAGGGGATATAATCTATTGGTCCAAATAGCTTTTCATGTCCCCAAAAATAGATTATCCATGTTGACACAATCATTTATTGGCAGGGGGAGATGAAATGCTTACCCAGACACCCACGGTAGCTGCTGAATGCAGAGAGACATTCGGCGATAAGGTGTCGCACTGAATGAACGGTACACATTCAGGGTAACTATGGAAGCGGGAGATGCAGTATGGCATATCAATAGATTTGATAGATACCTTGACAACACCAGACTATGTAACAATAGCGTCACACCAGACAGTGTGACGTCATAAGGACCCACAACAAATCTTCCCCAACTTGGAAACGCAAGTGAAGAGCCAAGGGCCAAAGTGTAGGACACCACATCATAAAAAAGACAAGACTCGCATTTCTCCGGCGCCTTTCACCACCTCAGGACGTCCCAAAGCGCTTCACAGCCAATGAAGTACTTTCTGAAGTTGTAGTGTAGGAAAATAAGGTTGGAATGAATGGGAGAGAAGAGGTGACAAACTCTCAGTCCTGATACCAGAGGTTATAACTATCAGGAAAGACTGAACAGGCTTTGGCTGATAGAGGCCGTTAAAATGATGAAGAGGCTTTGACAGGGTAGATGTAGAGAAGATGTTTCCGCTTGTGTGGGAGACCAGAACTAGAGGATACAACTGGAAGATAGTCACTAATAAATCCAATGGGGAATTCAGGAGAAGCCTCTTTCCCCAGAGAGTGGTGAGAATGTGGAACTCGCTCCCACAGGGAGTGATCGGGGCAAATAGCGTAGATGCATTGAAGGTAAAGCTAGATAAACACATGAGGGAGAAAGGAACAGAAGGATATGGTGATGGGGTGAGATGGGCCGAATGGCCTCGTTCTGTGCTGTAAATACTTTGCAAATGGCTCTGTGGATGGCTCAACGCGGGCGCCTACATAACCGGCATGGGAGCATAGGGAGTAAAAGCAAAGAGGGAGCGTGTATTAAATGGCAAGGTGTTGGAGCAGAGCCACATGGTGTTGGCCAGGGAAGATAGAGTCAAGACATCAATGCAACAGTGCAGATAAAAAAAGAAAGAATTGCAAATATATCGCGTCTTTCACGACCACTGGATGTCCCAAAGCGCTTCACAGCCAATGAAGTACTTTTTCAAAGTGCAGTCACAGTTGTAACCGCGGCAGCCAATTTGCGCACAGCAAGCTCCCACAAACAGCTGGATGAGACGTTAAACCCGAAGTCCCTGGACGTAATAGATCCCACGGGCCATTATTGGAAGAAGAGTGGTGAGTGGGGGGAGTTCTCTCCGGTGTCAATATTTATCCCTCAACCAACATCACTGAAAAACAGATAATCTAGATCATTATCACATTGCTGTTTGTGGGGGCTTGCTGTGCGCAAATTGGCTGCCGTGTTCCTTACATTGCAACAGTGACCAAAAAGTACTTCATTGGCTGTGAAACGTTTTGGGACATCCGGTGGTAAAATCATTGAATCATAGAATGGTTACAGCACGGAAGGAGGCCATTTGGCCTGTCGAGCCCGTGCCGGCTCTCTGCAAGAGCACTTCAGCTAGTCCCCTTTCCCTGTAGCCCTGCAATTTTTTTTCCTTCAGGTACTTATCCAACTCCCTTTTGAAAGCCATGATTGAGTCTGCCTCCACCACCCTCTCAGGCAGCGCATTCCAGATTATAACCACTCGCTGCGTAAAAAAGTTTTTCCACATGTCGCCTTTGGTTCTTCTGCCAATCACCTTAAATCTGTGTCCTCTGGTTCTCGACCCTTCCGCCAATGGGAACAGTTTCTCTCTCTCTACTCTGTCCAGACCCCTCATGATTTTGAACACCTCTATCAAATCTCCTCTCAACCTTCTCTGCCCTAAGGAGAACAACCCCAGCTTCTCCAGTCCATCCACGTAACTGAAGTCCCTCATCCCTGGAATCATTCTTGTAAATCTTTTCTGCACCCTCTCAAAAGCCTTCATATCCTTCCTAAAGTGCGGTGCCCAGAATTGGACACAATACCCCAGTTGAGGCCGAACCAGTTTTTTTAATAAAGGTTCATCATAACTTCCTTGCTTTTGTACTCGATGCCTTTATTTCTAAAGCCCAGGATCCCATATGCTTTTTTAACCACTTTCTCAACCTGTCCTGCCACCTTCAACGATTTGTGCACCTACACCCCGAGGTCTCTCTGTTTCTGCATCCCCTTTAGAATTGTATCCTTCAGTTTAGATTGCCTCTCCTCGTTCTTCCTACCAAAATGCACCACTTCACGCTTCTCTGCATTAAACTTCATCTGTCACATGCCTGCCCATTCCACCAGCCTCTCTATGTCCTCTTGAAGTCTATCATTATCCTCCTCACTGTTCACTAAACTTCCAAGTTTTGTATCATCTGCAGATTTTGAAATAGTGCCCTGTACACCCACGTCCAAAGCATTAATATATGTCAAGAAAAGCAGTGGTCCGAGTACCGACCACTGGGGAACACCACCATATGCCTTGCTCCAGTCCGAAAAACAACCATTCACCACTACTCTCTGTTTCCTGTCACTTAGCCAATTTTGTCTCCATGCTGTCACTGTCCCTTTTATTCCATGGGTTTCAACTTTGCTGGCTAGCCTATTATGTGGATCTCAGTTTTCAAGATATTAAGGGAACTGATAGGGTAGATAGAGAGAAACTACAGGCTAGTCTGACCAATTTACATGGAGTGCGACTATATGCAAGACTTCTAATATATTAAGCAAAAAAAAAGCAAATAAAGGTATTTGATTGCAAAGGCACTTGATTGCATTAGAGCGATGGGGGTGCAAACCAATGGTGTTGCATAAGTCAGATCCCATTCCCTCCCTCCACCATTCAGGACCAGTACTGAGGGAGTGCTGCACTGTCTGAGGCGCTGTACTGAGGGAGCGCGGCACTGTCGGACGGGCGGTACTGAAGGAGCGCCTCACTGTCGGAGGGGCAGTACTGAGGGAGTGCCGCACTGTCGGAGGGGCAGTACTGAGGGAGCGCCGCACTGTCGGAGGGGCAGTACTGAGGGAGCGCCGCACTGTCGGAGGGACGGTACTGAGGGAGCGCCGCACTGTCGGAGGGGCAGTACTGAGGGAGTGCCGCACTGTCGGAGGGGCGGTACTGAGGGAGCGCCGCACTATCGGAGGGGCGGTACTGAGGGAGCGCCGCACTGTCGGAGGGGCAGTACTGAGGGAGCGTTGCATTGTCGGAGGGGCAGTACTGAGGGAGTGCCGCACTGTCGGGGGGCCGTACTGAGGGAGCGCCGCACTGTCGGAGGGGCAGTACTGAGGGAGCACTGCACTGTTGGAGGGGCGGTACTGAGGGAGCACTGCACTGTCGGAGGGGCGGTACTGAGGGAGCGCAGCACTGTCGGAGGGGCAGTACTGAGGGAGCGCCGCACTGTCGGAGGGACGGTACTGAGGGAGCGCCGCACTGTCGGAGGGGCAGTACTGAGGGAGTGCCGCACTGTCGGAGGGGCGGTACTGAGGGAGCGCCGCACTATCGGAGGGGCGGTACTGAGGGAGCGCCGCACTGTCGGAGGGGCAGTACTGAGGGAGCGTTGCATTGTCGGAGGGGCAGTAATGAGGGAGCATTGCACTGTCGCAGGGGCGGTACGGAGGGAGTGCGGCACTGTCTGAGGCACAGTACTGAGGGAGTCCACTGCACTGTCGGAGGGGCAGTACTGAGGGAGCGCCGCATTGTCGGAGGGGCAGTAATGAGGGAGCGCCGCAATGTCGGAGGGGCAGTAATGAGGGAGCGCCGCACTGTCGGAGGGGCAGTACTGAGGGAGTGCCGCACTGTCGGAGGGGCGGTACTGAGGGAGCGCCGCACTGTCGGAGGGACGGTACTGAGGGAGCACCGCACTGTCGGAGGGATAGTACTGAGGGAGCGCCGCACTGTCGGAGGGGCGGTACTGAGGGAGCGCCGCACTGTCGGAGGGGCAGTAGTGAGGGAGCGCCCCACTGTCGGAGGGGCGGTACTGAGGGAGCGCCGCACTGTGTGAGGGGCAGTAGTGAGGGAGCGCCGCACTGTCGGAGGGGCGGTACTGAGGGAGCGCCGCACTGTCGGAGGGGCGGTACTGAGGGAGCACCGCACTGTCGGAGGGACGGTACTGAGGGAGCGCCGCACTGTCGGAGGGGCGGTACTGAGGGAGCGCCGCACTGTCGGAGGGGCGGTACTGAGGGAGCGCCGCACTGTCGGAGGGGCGGTACTGAGGGAGCGCCGCACTGTCGGAGGGGCGGTACTGAGGGAGCGCCGCACTGTGTGAGGGGCAATAGTGAGGGAGCGCCGCACTGTCGGAGGGGCGGTACTGAGGGAGCGCCGCACTGTCGGAGGGGCGGTACTGAGGGAGCGCCGCACTGTCGGAGGGGCGGTACTGAGGGTGCGCCGCACTGTCGGAGGGGCAGTACTGAGGGAGCGCCGCACTGTCGGAGGGGCGGTACTGAGGGAGCGCCGCACTGTCGGAGGGGCAGTACTGAGGGAGCGCCGCACTGTCGGAGGGGCGGTACTGAGGGAGCGCCGCACTATGGGAGGTACCGTCATTTGGGATGAGACGTCAAACCCGAGGACCCCCACCCACCCCGTCTGCCCACTCGGGCGGGACGTAAAAGATCCCTCGGCCACTATTATAAGAGCAGTGGGGTGGAAGGGGGGAGTTCTCCTCGGTGTCCTGGGGCCGATATTGATCCCTTGACCAACCCCACTAAAAAAATAAGGTAATCTGATCATTATCACATTGCTGTTTTACGGGGGGCTTGCTGTGCGCCATTTGGCTGCTGCGTTTCCTACATTGCAGCAGTGATCACACGTGATTGGCTGTGAAGCGCTTTGGGACGTCCGGCAGCAGCGGTAGAAATGCATAAGTCTTTCTTTAAGTCTATTTCCCCCCCCGAAGGATGCAGTGCAGGGGGATTTGAGTATAAGAGTAAAGACCTCACTGCAATTATATAGGGCCCTGGTGAGACCACACCTGGAGTATTCTGTACAGTTTTGGTCTGCTTACCTAAGGAAGGATATACTTGCCATAGAGGGAGTGCAACGAAGGTTCACCAGACTGGTTCCTGGGATGGGGGGGATTGTCCTATGAGGAGAGATTGAGTAGACTAGGCCTATATTCTCTAGAGTTTAGAAGAATGAGAGATGATCTCATTGAAACATACACAATTCTTACAGGGCTTGACAGGGTAGATGCTGAGAGGCTGTTTCCCCCTGACTGGAGAGTCCAGAACCAGGGGTCACAGTCTCAGGATAAGGGGTCGGCCATTTAGGACTGAGATGAGGAAAAATTTCTTCACTCAGAGGGTGATGAATCTTTGCAATTCTCTACCCCAGAGGGCTGTGGAGGCTCAGTATATTCAAGACGGAGATCGATAGATTTTTGAACTCTAAACTCTTTTGAATATTAAAGGCATCAAGGGATATGGGGCGGGAAAGTGGAGATGAGGTAGAAGATCGGCCACGATCTTATTGAACGGCGGCGCGGGCTCGAAGGGGCCGAATGGGGCCTGCTCCTGCTCCGATTTGTTCTTTTGCAATGCAGACTGAAGGAAAGAGATCTGATTGCAAAAGGCACTTGGTTGCAATTGGCCAGGGGAGATGTGGTGATCGGGCGGGGAAGTGGAGCTGAGACGGGCGATAGTCCACGATCTTACTGAACGGTGGAGTGTGCTCGAGGGCCTGCTCCATCGCTCCTATTTGTGTTGAGGCGATGCAGACTAAAGGAAAGAAAGGGATTTGATTGCACTTGGTGGCAATTGGGTGGGGGGGAGATGTGGAGATGAAGGTGGGGTGAGTTTTTTTGGGAAGGAGGGTTTTTTTGGGGGGGGGCAAGTCAATGGTGTTGCAGACAGTGTTGGTCAGATGCCCTTCCCCTGCACCACTGAGGGGGTCCAGTGGGTGTTGCCAGTGCTCTGAGCCACCACCACCAGCCATCTTGGGGGCTAAGGGCTAACCTGGGGCTCCTCCTCCTCCTCTTCTCCGGCTCCCCTCCTGCGCAGGCGCCGCCGCTCGGCCGTTGAAGCTTTTTTGAATTCCGCGGCCCCGCCCACCGCGCGCGGCCGCTGCCGGCTCCCTCCCGCATGCGCAGTCCGGCCCCGCGCCGCCGGCCGCCGGATCCGCGCATGCGTGGCCCCCCACCCCCCTCTCTCCCGCTCTTCCCGCCCGCCGGCTCCGCGCAGGCGCGCTCCCCGGCTCTTCTGGTCGTCGACGCTCTCTCTCTCTCTCTCGGTGTGAGCCTGAGGTAAAAGTTCACTCAATGCTTGGCCAACGCGGCTGGTTGGTTTGTGGGTGGGCGGTGGGCTATGCACCCATCCATCCCTCCTTGCTCACTGCTCCAACAGCTGCTCAGCTTTAACTCAACATGACATAGGGTATACAGCACAGAGACCGACCATTGGGCGCCACCGCCCCCCAAACCTGTCTTTCGGGGCGAGATGTTAAACCCGAGGCCCCCGTCTGCCCTCGCGGGTGGACGTAAAAGATCCCACGGCCACTATTTCGAAGAAGCGCAGGGTGGGGGGAGTTCTCCCCGGTGTCCTGGGGTCCAATATTTATCCCTCAACTAACATCACTAAAACAGATGATCTGGCCATTGTCACGTTGCTGTTTGTGGGAGCTTGCTGTGCGCAAATTGGCTGCTGCGTTTCCCACATTACAACAGTGACCGCACACCAAAAAATAGTACTTCATTGGCTGTGAAGCGCTATGGGACGTCCGGTGGTCGTGAAAGGCGCTGTAGAAATGTAAGTCTTTCTTTACATTGACATTCATGTTACATGGACGTTTATGTTGACGTTTATGTTTACGTTGACTGCATTGACGTTTACGTTTACATTAATGTTTACGTTGACGTTTATGTTTACGTTTATGTTTATGTTGACATTTATGTTTACATTGACGTTTATGTTTACGTTGATGTTTATGTTTACATTGACGTTTATGTTTACATTGACGTTTATGTTTGTTAGTGTTAATGTTTATGTTGACGTTTGCGTTGATGTTTATGTTTACGTTGACGTTTATGTTTACATTGATGTTTATGTTTACGTTGACGTTTTATGTTTACATTGACGTTTATGTTTACGTTGACGTTTTATGTTTACATTGATGTTTATGTTTACGTTGACGTTTTATGTTTACGTTGACGTTTTATGTTTACATTGACGTTTATGTTTACGTTGATGTTTATGTTTACATTGACGTTTATGTTTACATTGACGTTTATGTGTGTTAACGTTAATGTTTATGTTGACGTTTACGTTGATGTTTATGTTTACGTTGACGTTTTTGTTTACATTGATGTTTATGTTTACGTTGACGTTTTATGTTTACATTGACGTTTATGTTTACGTTGACGTTTTATGTTTACATTGATGTTTACGTTGACGTTTTATGTTTACATTGATGTTTATGTTTACGTTGACGTTTTATGTTTACATTGATGTTTATGTTTACATTGACGTTTTATGTTTACATTGATGTTTATGTTTACGTTGACGTTTTATGTTTACATTGATGTTTATGTTTACGTTGATGTTTATGTTTACATTGACGCTTATGTTTACGTTGACGTTTTATGTTTACATTGATGTTTACGTTGACGTTTTATGTTTACATTGATGTTTATGTTTACGTTGACGTTTTATGTTTACGTTGACGTTTTATGTTTACATTGACGTTTATGTTTACGTTGATGTTTATGTTTACATTGACGTTTACGTTTACATTGACGTTTATGTGTGTTAACGTTAATGTTTATGTTGACGTTTTATGTTTACATTGACGTTTATGTTTACGTTGACGTTTTATGTTTACATTGATGTTTACGTTGACGTTTTATGTTTACATTGATGTTTATGTTTACATTGACGTTTTATGTTTACATTGATGTTTACGTTGACGTTTTATGTTTACATTGATGTTTATGTTTACGTTGACGTTTTATGTTTACATTGATGTTTATGTTTACGTTGACATTTTATGTTTACATTGATGTTTATGTTTACGTTGACGTTTTATGTTTACGTTGACGTTTTATGTTTACATTGACGTTTATGTTTACGTTGATGTTTATGTTTACATTGACGTTTATGTTTACATTGACGTTTATGTGTGTTAACGTTAATGTTTATGTTGACGTTTACGTTGATGTTTATGTTTACGTTGACGTTTTTGTTTACATTGATGTTTATGTTTACGTTGACGTTTTATGTTTACATTGACGTTTATGTTTGCGTTGACGTTTTATGTTTACATTGATGTTTACGTTGACGTTTTATGTTTACATTGATGTTTATGTTTACGTTGACGTTTTATGTTTACATTGATGTTTATGTTTACGTTGACGTTTTATGTTTACATTGATGTTTATGTTTACGTTGACGTTTTATGTTTACATTGATGTTTATGTTTACGTTGATGTTTATGTTTACATTGACGTTTATGTTTACGTTGACGTTTTATGTTTACATTGATGTTTACGTTGACGTTTTATGTTTACATTGATGTTTACGTTGACGTTTTATGTTTACATTGATGTTTATGTTTACGTTGACGTTTTATGTTTACATTGATGTTTATGTTTATGTTGACGTTTTATGTTTACATTGACGTTTATGTTTACGTTGACGTTTTATGTTTACATTGATGTTTACGTTGACGTTTTATGTTTACATTGATGTTTATGTTTACATTGACGTTTTATGTTTACATTGATGTTTACGTTGACGTTTTATGTTTACATTGATGTTTATGTTTACGTTGACGTTTTATGTTTACATTGATGTTTATGTTTACGTTGACATTTTATGTTTACATTGATGTTTATGTTTACGTTGACGTTTTATGTTTACATTGATGTTTATGTTTACGTTGACGTTTATGTTTACATTGACGTTTATGTTTACGTTAATGTTTATGTTGACGTTTACGTTGATGTTTATGTTTACATTGACGTTTACGTTGACTTTGCATTGACGTTTACCTTAACATTTATGTTTACATTGACGTTTATGTTTACGTTGTCTTTGCATTGACATTTACATTGACGTTTACGTTAGCGTTTATGTTTACGTCGTTGAGGTTTATGTTTACGTTGACTTTGCTTTGATGTTTACATTGATGTTTATGTTGACGTTTATTATGTTGACATTTATGTTTATATTGATGTTTATGTTTACATTGACGTTTATGTTTACGTTGACGTTTATGTTTACGTTGACACATGGGAACAACACCACCTCCAAGTCACACACCATCCCGACTTGGAAATATATCGGCCGTTCCTTCATCGTCGCTGGGTCAGAATCCTGGAACTCCCTCCCTAACAGCGCTGTGGGAGCACCTTCACCACACGGACTGCAGCGGTTCAAGAAGGAGGCTCACCACCACCTTCTCAAGGGCGATTAGGGATGGGCAATAAATGCTGGGCCTTGCCAGCGACGCCCACATAAGATAAAGTCACTTTGATGGACAGTTACTGTTACGTAGGTAGAAGCTCAAGATTAATAACATCAAGATGAAAAGGGAAGAGGTTCTGCTGAGGGAGTAGCAGGAGTTAGGATCTAAATTAAAAAGCGCTAATTGAGATAGGGACAAACAGATCAGGAAGGTGAACAGGTGGCTAAAGGAGTGGTGTGGGAAGGAGAATATTTTAGTATCCCTTTACTGCCTAATTATTAATTATGCATACCAGATTTTTATTTAATGCAATTCGGAGCCCTTTAATGTTGGTATCCTCTACTTAGTTAATTTCAATGTTATTCCTTGAGATCTAATGAATGACTGATTATTGATTTATATTTTTACTTATTCACTATTATAAGGAGGGAGGAGGCTCGTGTGGAGCATAAACACCGGCAGAGACCAGTTGGGCCGAATGGCCTGTTTCCGTGCTGTAGATTCTAGGTAAACCTCGCCTAACATCAGTTGTCAGGAAATTGCGAGAGTCTATAATTAAGGACGGGGTGACTGAACACCTTGAAAATGTTCAGCTCATCAGAGAGGGAGAGCCAGCATGGATTTCCACCCTTCCCTCACCTTCACATGGTCCATCTCCGACTCTTCCCTTCCCTTCCTTGACTTCTCTGTCTCCATTTCTGGCGATAGGCTATCGACAAACATCCACTACAAGCCCACTGACTCCCACAGCTACCTGGACTACACTTCCTCCCAACCCGCTTCCTGTAAGGACTCTATTCCATTCTCCCAGTTTCTCCATCTCCGCCGCATCTGTTCTGATGATGCCACCTTCCATACCAGTGCTTCCGATATGTCTTCCTTTTTCCTCAACCGAGGATTCCCCTCTACTGTGGTTGACACGGCCCTTGACCGTGTCCATTCCATTTCCTGCACTTCTGCTCTCACCCCTTCCCCTCCTTCCCAGAACCACAATAGGGTTCCCCTTGTCCTCACCTTTCACCCCATGAGCCTCCACATTCAACGGATCATCCTCTGCCATTTCCGCCACCTCCAGCATGATCCCACCACCAAACGCATCTTCCCCTCACCTCCCCTTTCAGCATTCCGAAGGGACCGCTCCCTCCGCGACACCCTGGTCCACTCCTCAATCACCCCCAACAGCCCTTCCCCTTCGCCTGGCACCTTCCGTGCAAGCGCAGGAGATGCGACACCTGCCCTTTTACCTCCTCCCTTCCCACTGTCCAGGGCCCCAAACCCTCCTTCCAGGTGAAACAGCGATTTACTTGTACTTCTTGCAATTTAGTATACTGTATTCTCTGCTCACGATGTGGTCTCCTCTACATTGGGGAGACCAAACGCAGATTGGGTGACCGCTTTGCGGAACACCTCCGCTCAGTCCGTAAGGGTGACCCCGAGCTTCCGGTCGCCTGTCACTTTAATTCTCCGCTCCACTCCCACTCTGATCCCTCTGTCCTCGGCCTCTTACACTGTTCCAATGAAGCTCAACGTAAGCTCGAGGAACAGCACCTCATCTTTCGATTAGGCACTTTGCAGCCTTCTGGACTCAACATTGAGTTCAACAATTTCAGCCTATAACCCCTGCCCCCATTTTTCAGGCTGTTTATGTTTTTGCCATCCCCATTTGCAACATTTAATCTCTCCTGCCTCCTACCCTAGCACAGAATATTCCTTCCTCCCTTTCCCTGCCCCTACACCTGCTTAAAATCTGTTACATCTCGAGCCTTCTCCAGTTCTGATGAAGGGTCCCAGACCTGAAACGTTAACTCTGTTTCTCTCCCCACGGATGCTGCCTGGCCTGCTGAGTGTTTCCAGCATTTTCTGTTGTTATTTCAGATTTCCAGCATCCGCAGTATTTTGCTATTGTATGGATTTGTGAAAGGTAGGTCCTGCCTGACAAACCTGATTGAATTTATTGAGGTGGTGACTAAAGTAGTGGACAGGGGAATGTCTATGGATGTTATTTCTATGGACTTCCAGAAGGCATTCGATAAAGTCCCTCATAAGAGACGTTAACTAAAGTTCATGGAATTGAGGGCAAATTATTGACCTGGTTAGGAAATTGGCTGAGTGGCAGGAGACAGGCAGTAGGGATAATGGGTAGGTACTGAAATTGGCCGGATGTGACTAGTGGTGTCCCTCAGGGATCTGTGTTGGGGCCTCAACTATTCACAGTATTTATTAACGACTTGGATGACGGCATAGAAAGTCATGTATCCAAATTTGCCGATGACACAAAGATAGGCGGCATTGTAGGCAGTGTAGATGAAAGCATAAAATTACAAAGGGATAGCGACAGATTAAGTGAATGGGCAAAACTGTGGCAAATGGATTTCAATGCAGGCAAATGTGAGGTCATCCACTTTGGACCGAAAAAGGATAGAACAGGGTACTTTCTAAATGGTGAAAAGCTAAAAACAGTGGAGGTCCAAAGAGACTTGGGGGTCCAGGTACGTAGATCATTAAAATGTCATGAGCAGGTACAGAAAATAATCAAAAAGGCTAATGGGATGCTGGCCTTTATATCTCGAAGACTAGAATACAAGGGGTCGAAGTTATGCTGCAGCTGTACAAAGCCCTGGTTAGACCACACCTGGAGCACTGGGAGCAGTTCTGGGCATCACACCTTAGGAAGGATATACTGGCCTTGGAGGGAGTGCAGCGTAGGTTTACCAGAATGATACCCGGACTCCAAGGATTAAATTACAAGGAGAGATTACACAAACTAGGATTGTATTCCCTGGAATTTAGAAGGTTAAGGGGTGATCTGATCGAAGTTTTTAGGATATTAAGGGGAACTGATAGCATAGATAGAGAGAAACTATTTCCACTGGTTGGGGATTCTCAGACGAGGGGGCATAGCCTAAAAATTAGAGCCAGACCTTTCAGGAGTGAAGTTAGAAAACACTTCTACACACAAAGGGTGGTAGAAGTTTGGAACTCTCTTCTGCAAACGGCAATTGATGCTAGGTCAATTATTAATTTTAAATCAGAGATTGATAGATTTTTGCTAACCAAAAGTATTAAGGGATATGGGGCCAAGGCGGGTATATGGAGTTAGGTCGCAGATCAGAAATGATCTCATTGAATGGCAGAACAGGCTCAAGGGGGCTGAATGGCCTCCTCCTGTTCCGATGTTCCTAACCTCTCCGCCTCTCTCCCCTCCTTTCAGACACTCCTTAAAATCCACCTCTTTGACCCAGCTTTTGGTCACCTGTCCTAATATCTCCTTATGTGGCTCGGAGTCAGATTGTGTTTGATAATCGCTCCTGTGAGACGATGCTTTGCTACTTTACAGGCACTGTATCAATGCAAGCCGTTGTAAATAATGAAGCAAAGCCCGAATTGCAGCGAAGGGCTGCCCAAATCTTTCATTGGATTCTAACGGGAAATGAGACACACAATTGATGCTAAAGCGATTCCTTTATTATTGATCTGCAATTGGAGAGTTTGGGAAGTAACTAAACGCACAGCAAAAATTCATGATTACACATTTTCACGGCCTGCACTGCAGAGGCCCAACCCAGCCCGCCCAGGGAGCGTTGCCCAGCTTTTGGGCAGCTGGTCTGGCAGAGGGAAGAAGAAGTGGCTGGAGGGGAATGTTGGCAGCAAAGCAGCAAGGTGGCGGGAGGGTGGCAGCGGGGTGGGGGTCTCCCGGGTGTTAGTCGGAGACCCTGAATCCCTGAAACTTTAAGGAGGCTGCTTGGCTCTGCAGGGACCCCTGTTGCAGCTGCACCCACACGCAGTCCTCCACCTGGAGGAGAACGAGCTCGCTCCGCTCGGTGAGCTGGGCGCTGCCGCTGAGGAGGGCGCTGTGGATGCTGCTCAGCGTGACGTCGTTCTTCAGGAGGGCGACGGAGGTCTCCACACCCTGGTCCGGCAGAGAGGTGTAGGTGAAGAAGTACACGCCGGCGTTGGCGCAGCAGAAGATTCCGCTGGAGCTGTTGTAGCCGTCCTCCCTGTTCAGTTCGACCTGGTCGTACACGATGGGAACCGCCGTCTTCGTCACGTGGTTGCCCTGCGAGCGCGCGACGGAGAAGAGGACCGCGTGATGATCGTGACTTTCTGTGTGAGAGAGGGAGAGGGCGGGTCAGAACCCAAAAGCATCTCAACAGCAAAAAAATAACAGAAGACAACCGGGTCTGCCAGACGCACATGGGATCGGGGACTCTGTTCGGACGTATAAAATCTAAAGATAAGGGGTAAGCCATTTAGGACTGAGATGAGGAGGAATTTCTTCACCCAGAGAGTGGTGAACCTGTGGAATTCTCTACCACAGAAGACAGTTGAGTCCAATTCATTAAATATATTCAAGAAGGAGTTAGATATATTTCTTAAGGCTAAGGGGATCAAGGGATATGGGGAGAAAGCAGGGACAGGGTACTGAATTTGGATGATCAGCCATGATCGCATTGAATGGTGGAGCAGGCTCGAGGGGCCGAATGGCCTACTCCTGTTCCTATGTTTCTATTCCTAGAGGTTTCATCACATGACGGCCCGCCACCAACCGCCCCGCCCCCCCCCAATTGGTCGCCCCGCCTTCCCACGGCCAATTGGAAAGTCAACAGACTCTTCCTTACATGACTGGATGAGTCTTGACTGTCAGTCAAACCCACACCCACCCCAACGCTTGCACCTTCTCCAGACAAAAACACACCCATTTTTTTTAACGCCGCTCTGAATTTTGCTGAATATTCAACCGCTGGACAATCCGGGAGGCGAGGCAACCCTAGTCGCGCATGTGGAGAATGATTTCCATTGGCGCACAGCGTCAGCCGTGGCTCAGTGGGTAGCACGCTCGCCTCTGAGTCAGAAGGTCGTGGGTCCAAGCCCTCCCTTAATCTCGGCCCGGCCCTCCCTTAATCTCGGCCCGGCACTCCCGGTGCAGAACCGAGGGAGCGCCGCACTGCCGGAGGGGGCCGTCTTTCGGATGAAACGTTAAACCGAGACCTCCATCGGCCCTCACAGGTGGATCGAAAAGACTGTGTTGAAGAAGTGCGGTGGGGGGGGGGGAGGGGGGGGAGTTCTCCCCGGTGTGTCCTGGGCCCAATATTTATCCCTCATTCCAACATCACCAACAAAGATGATCTGGTCATTATCGCGTTGCTTTTTGTGGGATCTTTCTGTGCGCAGCATGGCTGCTGTGTTTCCTACACTACAACAGCGACGACACTTCAAAAGTACTTCATTGGCTGTGAAGCGCTTTCTGAGGTCATGAAAGGTGCTGGAGAAAAGCAGGGTATTTCTTTATTTCTCATCCCAACACATGTCTACATTCTCTGACTTACCAGTGTGTTCGTGATCTTCGAACTCGTGGAACCTATCCTCCAGCTCGTGCAAGGCTGCCCATAGCCCCTTCTGCGAAGATGAAGAATAATAGAAGTTCTGCACGGATCAACTTTGGGATAACGGAAAAAAATCGCGCATCCATTGTAGGGCTTCAATTTCTTTTTAATTTAATTTTGATTTAACCCTGAAAAGTGTGAGGTGATGCATTTTGGGAGGACAAACAAGGCAAGGGAATACACAATGAATGGTAGGACCCTAGGAAGGACACAGGATCAGAGGGACCTTGGTGTGCATGTACATAGATCCCTGAAGGCAGCAGGACAGGTAGTTAAAAAGGCATATGGGATACTTGCCTTCATTAGCCGAGGCATAGAATATAAGAGCAGGGAGGTTATGATGGAGCTGTACAAAACGCTAGTTAGGCCACAGCTGGAATACTGTGTGCAGTTCTGGTCACCACGCTATAGGAAGGATGTGATTGCATTGGAGAGGGTGCAGAGGAGATTCACCAGGATGTTACCTGGGCTGGAGCGCTTCAGCTATGAAGAGGCTGGGGTTGTTTTCCTTAGAGCAGAGAAGGCTGAGGGGGGACCTGATTGAGGTGTACAAAATTATGAGGGGCATAGATAGGGTAGATAGAAAGGAACTTTTCCCCTTAGCAGAGGGGTCAATAACCAGGGGGCATAGTTTCAAGGTAAGGGGCAGGAGGTTTAGAGGGGATTTGAGGAAAAACTTTTTCACCCGGAGGGTTGGAATCTGGAACTCACTGCCTGAAAGGGTGGTAGAGGCAGGAACCCTCACAACATTCAAGAAGCATTTAGATGAGCACTTAAAACGCCATAGCATACAAGGCTACGGACCAAGTGCTGGAAAATGGGATTAGAATAGACAGGGCTTGATGGCCGGTGTGGACACGATGGGCCGAAGGGCCTCTTTCTGTGCTGTATGACTCTAGGGCAGGTACGGCACGGATTAGATACAGAGTAAAGCTCCCTCTACACTGTCCCCATCGAACACCCCCACGGCAGGTAGAGCACGGGGTTAGATACAGTGTAAAGCCCCCTCTACACTGTCCCATCAAACACTCCCAGGGCAGGTACAGCACGGGTTAGATACAGAGTAAAGCTCCCTCTACACCGTCCCATCAAACACTCCCAGGGCAGGTACAGCATGGGTTAGATACAGAGTAAAGCTCCCTCTACACTGTCCCATCAAACACTCCCAGGGCAGGTACAGCACGGGGTTAGATACAGAGTAAAGCTCCCTCTACACTGTCCCCATCAAACACTCCCAGGGCAGGTACAGCACAGGGTTAGATACAGAGTAATGCTCCCTCTACACTGTCCCATCAAACACTCCTAGGGCAGGTACAGCACGGGGTTAGATACAGAGTAATGCCCCCTCTACAGGTGCTCCCCACATCAGCCCGATCCTCAGAAACCGGGCTGTGCGTGACAATCTGATATTTTCCGGTCAACCTGATTTTCTTCTGAAGAATCTACCTGTGAGTCTCCTTTGTTGTCGGGATGACCCGAAGTCGTGTCAACAAAGCATTGGCTGATGCTGAGGAACAGCAGAACCTCCTGAGGGGAAAAGGCAAGAATCAGGAAACGCACAATCTAATTGCGAGCAATCCGGTGCAATTATTTTACAAAGAGTTTAACTTTAAACACTGACGATGTACTCACCAATCCCCAGGAAAACATTTCAATGACGAGTGTTGCTCTCCTCAGTTCTTTGTGTCTGCGATGCTTTCTCCCTTGCCTTGAATGTGTCGCCCCGTCAAAACCTGCTGTACCTTTTATGCAAGTGTCAAGGGGCGGAGTCTGAGTATTTTTGGACGACGCATTTGTTTTCGGATATTCGATTCCACTCAATCATTCTCACACCCCATGACACTCAGTCCCCTCAGGCTGGATTTGTACCAGAGGCTGGGTATTCTGCGGCGAGTGTCTCACCTCCTGACTCCCCAAAGCCTTTCCATCATCTACAAGGCACAAGTCAGGAGCGTGATGGAATACTCTCCACTTGCCTGGATGAGTTGCAGCTCCAACAACACTCAAGAAGCTCGACACCACCCAGGACAAAGCAGCCCGCTTGATCGGCACCCCATCCACCACCTTAAACATTCACTCCCTCCACCACCGGCGCACCGTGGCTGCAGTGTGTACCATCTACAAGATGCACTGCAGCAACTCGCCAAGGCTTCTTCGGCAGCACCTCCCAAACCCACGACCTCTTCCACCTCGAAGGACAAGGGCAGCAGGCGCCTGGGAACACCACCACCTCCAAGTTCCCCTCCGAGTCACACACCATCCCGACTTGGAAATATATCGGCCGTTCCTTCATCGCCGCTGGGTCAAAATCCTGGAACTCCCTCCCTAACAGCACTGTGGGAGCACCTTCACCACACGGGACTGCAGCGGTTCAAGAAGGCGGCTCACCACCACCTTCTAAAAGGGAATTATAGATGGGCAATAAATGCCGGCCTTACCAGCGATGCCCACATCCCGTGAATGAAAAAAAATGTTTCAGTGAAAGGGCAGTGTCTGACACACTTTGGGTGAAATTCAGTATCGCCCAGTTTGGGGCGTTAACTTTCCGGTTTTGCGCTGCAGGAAGGAAGTTGAGCCCTAAATCAAGCGCTCCACTTCCTTCCTGGAGCGCGACAGGCAGCAGGCAGGGCGGTAGGTGAGCAGCGCTGCAGAATGGGCCGTGCAGCGCTGCCGCGTTCGAAGGCTCCTTCCTTCCCTTAAAGGGAAGGGCCATCGCTGCAGGCTCTGCAAGAGGTAAACATACCTGGTCCCCGACAGCAGCCGGTGTCCTGCCCGATCAGCCCGATACACTGCAGCAGAGTGCTGGGCTGATCGATGGCTGGCGAAGAGAAATGAAACAAAAAAAAATAAAGATCACGTGAGAATTTTTTCCACTTACCTCGGCCACCTCGCCTTTTAAGTATCGCATCCCCGAAGCGCCGGGCCTCCCGATGAACGCCTTCTGCAGCTGCCGGTGTTTTCGCCCGGCGATGATGCAGTGGGCGCAACCGAATTCCGGTCCGGAGATGCGCACGGCGATGAGGTCACGATCTCCGGGCGAAGGAGATTGGGGGCGCAACGCCATACCGCCGCAGCAAACCTCCAGCCGAATATAGCGGGAGTCGATCTTCTCACCGCGCCCAGTCGGCAAATGCTTAGCGCCCCATTATCGCCCCCCCAGAGGCGATAACGGGAGGTGCTAAGGAGGCCAATTTCTAGCCCACTGTCTTTGCTTTGCTTCCTATAAAAGGAGGTTACATATTAAGTAGAAAATAAGGCCTAAAAACTCGGTTGCTTTGCGCCTAAGAGGGCGCTAACGGGGCGCAAAGCAACTAGCACCCTGGCGCGGCACCGCCAACGCCTCCCGCGAAATTCAGCGGGATGTTAGCGGTGGCGGTAACCGTTAGCGCCCCGTGGCGCTGCGCCGCCGGTGATGACGTCATTGCTGTGCGCAGCGCCCTACTGGCGTCCCGGCCGCGATCTTCGGGAGCGCCCCCTGACTTACCGCCGGACGCCATGTCCGACGGGGTCAGTCGCACCTGCCTGCGGCCGGTGCGCTGCTAATTAAAGGCGAGGTGCCGGGCGGCCATTTTTGTTGCTGGCCGCCTGCCAGCACCTGCCCGCTTTGCTGTCCCAGGCCTCCTGAGCACCCCCGCCCGCGGAGTGCCGGCTGCGCTCCGTGAGCCCGGCAGTTCTCTTCAGTGCCGGGCTCTTTTGCCGGCACTCCGATTCCTGGTGGCCCAGCTGGGCCACGGGCTGCGCTGCGCCAGGCCCCTCCCCTTCATGAAGTTGGCGCCCCAAAGGGGGCGCGACTCAATTTTTCCCCCTAAGAATCTAAATGGGGTAGAGGAGCAAAGGTATCTCGGAGTACAAATACACAAATCACTAAAAGCAGCAACGCAGGTTCATAAGGCCATAAAAAAAGCAAACCAAGCACTAGGGTTTATTTCCAAAGGGATAGAATTGAAAAATAGTGAAGTTATGCTAAACCTGTATCGAACCTTGGTTAGACCACACTTGGAGTACTGTGTGCAGTTCTGGTTGCCATATTATGAAAAGGCTATAGAGGCACTGGAGAAGGTGCAGAGAAGATTTACAAGGATGATACCAGTAATGTGAGGGTGTTTACATACCAGGAAAGGATGAACAGGCTGGGTCTCTTTTCTCTTGAAAAGAGAAGGCTGAGAAGTAACCTAACAGAGATCTTTAAAATTATGAAAGGTTTTGCTAGAGTAGATACAGAGAGAGTATTTCCACTTGTGGGGAAGAGCATAACTAGAGGCCATCAATCTAAGATAGACACCAAGAAATCCAATGGGGAGTTCAGGAGAAACTTCTTTACCCAGAGAGTGGTGAGAACATGGAACTCGCTACCACAGGGAGTGGTTGAGGCAAATAGCGTAGATGCATTTCAGGGGAAGCTGGATAAACACATGAGAGAAAAAGGAATAGAAGGATATGGTGATGGGGTGAGATGAGGAAGGATGGGAGGAGGCTCGAGTGGAGAATAAACACCGGCACGGACTGGTTGGGCTGAATGGCCTGTTTCTGTGCTGTAGACTCGATTGACACAGGGCAACGGGAAGAGAGCGTGGCAGTGGGGTTAGTTTGGGATTGATACAGGGCTATGGGGAGAGAGCGGGGCAGTGGGATTAGTTTGGGATTGATACAGGGCTATGGGGAGAGAGCGGGGCAGTGGGATTAGTTTGGGGATTGATACAGGGCTATGGGGAGAGAGCGGGGCAGTGGGATTAGTTTGGGGATTGATACAGGGCTATGGGGAGAGAGCGGGGCAGTGGGATTAGTTTGGGGATTGATACAGGGCTATGGGGAGAGAGCGGGGCAGTGGGATTAGTTTGGGATTGATACAGGGCTATGGGGAGAGAGCGGGGCAGTGGGATTAGTTTGTAATTGATACAGGGCTATGGGGAGAGAGCAGGGCAGTGGGATTAGTTTGGGGATTGATACAAGGCTATGGGGAGAGAGCGGGGCAGTGGGATTAGTTTGTGATTGATACAGGGTTATGGGGAGAGAGCAGGGCAGTGGGATTAGTTTGGGATTGATACAGGGTTATGGGGAGAGAGCAGGGCAGTGGGATTAGTTTGGGGATTAATACAGGGCTATGGGGAGAGAGCGGGGCAGTGGGATTAGTTTGGGATTGAAACAGGGCTATGGGGAGAGAGCGGGGCAGTGGGATCAGTTTGGGATTGATACAGGGCTATGGGGAGAGAGCGGGGCAGTGTGATCAGTTTGGGGATTGATACTGGGCTATGGGGAGAGAGCGGGGCAGTGGGATTAGTTTGGGATTGATACAGGGCTATGGGGAGAGAGCGGGGCAGTGGGATTAGTTTGGGATTGATACAGGGCTATGGGGAGAGAGCGGGGCAGTGGGATTAGTTTTGGGATTGATACAGGGCTATGGGGAGAGAGCGGGGCAGTGGGATTAGTTTGGAGATTGATACAGGGCTATGGGGGGAGAGCGGGGCAGTGGGATTACTTTGGGGATTGATACAGTGCTATGGGGAGAGAGCGGGGCAGTGTGATTTGTTTGGGATTGATACAGGGCTATGGGGAGAGTGGGGCAGTGGGATTAGTTTGGGGATTGATACAGGGCTATGGGGAGAGGGCGGGGCAGTGGGATTAGTTTGGGATTGATACAGGGCTATGGGGAGAGAGCGGGGCAGTGGGATTAGTTTGGGATTGATACAGGGCTATGGGGTGAGAGCGGGGCAGTGGGATTAGTTTGGGGATTGATACAGGGCTATGGGGAGAGAGCGGGTCAGTGGGATCAGTTTGGGATTGATACTGGGCTATGGGGAGAGAGCGGGTCAGTGGGATCAGTTTGGGATTGATACAGGGCTATGGGGAGAGAGCGGGTCAGTGGGATCAGTTTGGGATTGATACTGGGCTATGGGGAGAGAGCGGGGCAGCAGTAAACTGTCCCAAGGCGCTTCACAGGTGCATAAATCATACAGAATTTGACAACGAATCACACAAGGGGATATTAGGACAGGTGACCAAAAGCTTGGTCAAAGAGGTCGGTTTTAAGGAGCGTCGTAAGAGGTGGAGAGGTTTAGGGAGGGAATTCCAGAGCTTAGGGTCCAGGCAGCTGAAGGCACGGCCGCCAATGGTCGAACGATGGAAATCGGAGGATGCTCAAGAGGTCAGAATTGGTGGAGCGCAGAGATCTCGGATGGTTGTTGGGGCTGGAGGAGGTTACAGAGATAGGGAGGGAGCGAGGCCATGGAGGGATTTGAAAACAAGGATGAGAATTTTTAAATGGAGGCGTTGCTTAACCCGGCGCCAGTGTAGGTCAGCGAGCACAGGGGTGAATGGGGGACGGGACTTGGTGCGAGTTAGGACATGGGCAGCAGAGTTTTGGATGACCTCAAATTTACGCATTGTAGAACGTGGGAGGCCAGACAGGAAATCATCGAGAAAGACTTGCATTTCTATCCAGCTTTCATAACCTCGGGAGGCCCCAAAGTGCTTTACAACCAATGAAGTACTTTTGAAGTGTAGTCACTGTTGTAATGTAGGATTCACGGCAGTCAATTTGTGCACAGCAAGCTCCCACAAACAACAATGGGATAAATGACCAGATCATCTGTTTAGTGATGTTGGTCGAGGGATAAATATTGGCCCCTGCACACTGGGGAGAACTCCCCCCTTCTCTTCTTCCAACAGTGGCCATGGGATCTTTTACTCCCGCCCGAGAGGGCAGACGGGGGCCCTCAAGTTTAACATCTCATCCTGAAAGACGGCATCTCCGACAGTGCAGCGCTCCCTCAGTACTGCCCCTCCCACAGTGCAGCGCTCCCTCAGTACTGCCCCTCCGACAGTGCGGCCCTCCCTCAGTACTGCCCCTCCGACAGTGCTGCCCTCCCTCAGTACTGCCCCTCCGACAGTGCGGAGCTCCCTCAGTACCGCCCCTCCGACAGTGCGGAGCTCCCTCAGTACCGCCCCTCCGACAGTGCGGAGCTCCCTCAGTACCGCCCCTCCGACAGTGCGGCGCTCCCTCAGTACCGCCCCTCCGACAGTGCGGCGCTCCCTCAGTACCGCCCCTCCGACAGTGCGGCGCTCCCTCAGTACCGCCCCTCCGACAGTGCGGCGCTCCCTCAGTACCGCCACTCCGACAGTGCGGCGCTCCCTCAGTACCGCCCCTCCGACAGTGCGGCGCTCCCTCAGTACTGCCCCTCCGACAGTGCGGCGCTCCCTCAGTACTGACCCTCTCACAGTGCGGTGCTCCCTCAGTACTGCCCCTCCGACAGTGCGACGCTCCCTCAGTACCGCCCCTCCGACAGTGCGGCACTCCCTCAGTACTGCCTCTCCCACAGTGCGGCGCTCCCTCAGTACTGGCACCGGGGGAGTGTCGGGCCTGGATTACGAGGCTCGAGTCTCTGGAGTGGGGGCTCGAACCCACAACCTTCTGACTCCGAGGCGAGAGTGAGACCCACTGAACCACGGTTGTTGCCTTAAGAGGCCCTTCACAGGATGACGTGTGAGTGTTTGCACAGAGTGGAGTCTCAGAGCATCCCTTACAATCATGACTGTGATACAAGGAGTGGCTTCTGATCAGATTACTGACTGGAAATGTAAAAGTCCCCGGCCCACTCCCTGTCACCAGCGTGCCGAGGGGCAAGGTCCTCAATTACAGCTCCCTTGTCGCAGAGAGTCACTCCGATTACAAGATCCTGACCTCAATCCAAAGCCATTTCAGGAGGAGCCCCAGTTCTTGGAAACACGGGTAATGTGATCGGCCGAGCAGGATGACTGAGCCCTTTCTACACGTTGCCGAGATGTTGTGTCCAGGTGTTCCAACACCTCCTTATAGTGCCTTTAAACAGACCGACGTTTCCTTCTCGCAAACAATGTTGCTTGTGATACTTGTTACGGATATCCCCCAGGGGACTCAGGAGATGGAGTCAGCAGCATCGCTGTGCCTTTTAACCCCTTTGTGCTCTCGGCGCCGGCCCAGGAACCCTGGTAGAGGTGGTGTGAAAAGATAAAAGAATGACTCGCGTTTCTCCAGCGCCTTTCACCACCTCAGGCCGGCCCAAAGCCCCTCACAGCCAAGGAAGTACTTGTGAAGTGTCGTCACTGTTGTAATGTAGGAATCGCGGCTGCCAATTTGCACACAGTAAGATCCCGCCAATAGCAATGTCATAATGAGCAGTTAATCTGTTTTAATGCTGTGGGTTGAGGGATAAATATTGGGCCCAGGACAGCGGGGAGAACTCCCCCCCTGCTGCTCTTCTTCGAAATAGTGGTCATGGGATCTTTTACCTGAGAGGGCAGACGCATCCGAAAGACAGCACCTCCAAAAGTGCAGCGGTACTGGCACCGGGGGAGTGTCGGGCCTGGATTATGGGGTCAAGTCTCTGGAGTGGGGGCTCGAGCCCACAACCTTCTGCCTCAGAGGCGAGAGTGAGACCTAAAGGCTGTGAGAGACGGACTCGGAGTTAGATGCTGGAGAGGAAGCACTGAGGTGGCATCTACCCTCTGACCTTTGCCTTGCCAACGGTTTGTCCTAGATGGAGAATGCCTGATTGGCGGACGTCAAACACCGGGAGAACGGAACGGTTAGATCCCATATCCGCTCCAGCACCAAGACCGGATACCTCCACCTCCGTAACATCGCTTGTCTCCATCCCTGCTTCAACTCATCCGCTGCTGAAACCCTCAACCCTGCCTTTGTCACCTCCAGACTCGACTATTCCAACGCACTCCTGGCCGGCCTCCCATCTTCCACCCTACGTAAACTTCAGCTCATCCCAAACTCAGCTGCCCCGTGTCCTAACTCGCACCAAGTCCCGTTCACCCATCACTTCCCTGTTATTGCTGACCTACACTGGCTCCCGGTCCGGTATCAGAGTTTTGGATGACCTCAAATTTACGCATTGTAGAACGTGGGAGGCCAGCCAGGAAATCATCGAGAAAGACTTGCATTTCTATCCAGCTTTCATAACCTCGGGAGGCCCCAAAGTGCTTTACAACCAATGAAGTACTTTTGAAGTGTAGTCACTGTTGTAATGTAGGATTCACGGCAGTCAATTTGTGCACAGCAAGCTCCCACAAACAACAATGGGATAAATGACCAGATCATCTGTTTAGTGATGTTGGTCGAGGGATAAATATTGGCCCCTGCACACTGGGGAGAACTCCCCCCTGCTCTTCTTCCAACAGTGGCCATGGGATCTTTTACTCCCGCCCGAGAGGGCAGACGGGGGCCCTCAAGTTTAACATCTCATCCTGAAAGACGGCATCTCCGACAGTGCAGCGCTCCCTCAGTACTGCCCCTCCCACAGTGCAGCGCTCCCTCAGTACTGCCCCTCCGACAGTGCGGCCCTCCCTCAGTACTGCCCCTCCGACAGTGCTGCCCTCCCTCAGTACTGCCCCTCCGACAGCGCGGCGCTCCCTCAGTACTGACCCTCCGACAGTGCTGCGCTCCCTCAGTACCGCCCCTCCGACAGTGCGACGCTCCCTCAGTACTGCATACAGTTTTGGTGTCCATACTTAAGAAAAGACATACTTGCCCTCGAGGCAGTACAAAGAAGGTTCACTCGGTTAATCCCGGGGATGAGGGGGTGGACATATGAGGAGAGGTTGAGTAGATTGGGACTCTACTCATTGGAATTCAGAAGAATGAGAGGAGATCTTATTGAAACATATAGGATTGTGAAGGGGCTTGATCGGGTGGATGCGGTAAGGATGTTCCCAAGGATGGGTGAAACTAGAACTAGGGGGCATAATCTTAGAATAAGGGACTGCTCTTTCAAAACTGAGATGAGGAGAAACTTCTTCACTCAGAGGGTAATAGGTCTGTGGAATTTGCTGCCCCAGGAAGCTGTGGAAGCTACATCATTAAATAAATTTAAAACAGAAATAGACAGTTTCCTAGAAGTAAAGGGAATTAGGGGTTACGGGGAGCCGGCAGGAAATTGGACATGAGGCTGAGTTCGGATCGGTCAAGGCCCTGTGGGTAGCGGAGCAGGCTCGAGGGGCCGATTGGCCTACTCCTGCTCCTATTTCTTATGTTCTTATGCCCCTTCGACAGTGCGGCGCTCCCTCAGTACCGCCCCTCCGACAGTGCGGCGCTCCCTCAGTACTGCCCCTCCGACAGTGAGGCGCTCCCTCAGCACTGCCCCTCCGACAGTGCGGCGCTCCCTCAGTACCGCCCCTCCGACAGTGCGGCGCTCCCTCAGTACCGCCCCTCCGACAGTGCGGCGCTCCCTCAGTACCGCCCCTCCGACAGTGCGGCGCTCCCTCAGTACTGCCCCTCCGACAGTGCGGCGCTCCCTCAGTACCGCCCCGCCGACAGTGCGGCACTCCCTCAGTACCGCCCCTCCGACAGTGCGGCGCTCCCTCAGTTCCGACAGTGCGGCGCTCCCTCAGTACCGCCCCTCTGACAGTACGGCGCTCCCTCAGTACTGCCCCTCCGACAGTGCGGCGCTCCCTCAGTACTGGCCCTTCGACAGTGCGGCGCTCCCTCAGTACCGCCCCTCCGACAGTGCGGCGCTCCCTCAGTACTGGCACTGGGTGTGTCGACCTGGGTCTCGAGTCTCTGGCGTGGGGCTTAAACCCACAAACTCCTTCCTCAGAGGCGAGAGTGAGAGCCACTGAGCTATGGCCGACACAGATGCCAACAGACAGAGGAGACCGTTGGTCCCACCGTTCACTAAGGTCCCAGGTCCCCCATTGTGCTCGCCGCACCGTTATCAGCTCGCACCTCCACCAAGTTACGGCCCACATTTCGAGCTGAAGGGTGCAGGAAGAAGCCTAACTAACGACTGTGAGGTGCCCCACTCCAGCAAGATCTGGCCCATGGGCTTTGATCTTCCCAATGTTTAATTTGAGCAAATTGGGGCTCATCCAAGACCGGGTGTCGGACAAGCAATCTGACAACACAGAGGCAGTGGAGGGGTCGAGAGAGGCGGTGGTGAGGTGGGGCTGGGTGTCGTCAGCGTACATGTGGAATCCGAGCCCATGTCGACAGGTCATGTTGCCCGGGGGTGGCATGTAGATGTGTAACAATAGTGGGCGACGTAAAGGTAGGTCCTTGAAGGGTGAGGTAGCATCATGCTTATGTTACTGGACCAGTAATCTAGGAGACCTGGACTAACTGATCCAGAGGGCTGGATTTTCATTGCCCCGTGGAGGCGGGTTTGGAGGCGTGTGGGGGGTTAAAATTGCGAAAACTGGCGGGCGGGCACAAGTCCGCCTCCACGCAATTTTCATTAAATCGTGTCTGCTGGTCCCGACTCCGTCCCGCCTTTAAGAGGCGGGATAGGCTGTTAAGGCCCTTAACAAGCACTAAATTGGCTCTATAATGCCATTTTGAAAGGCCCTTGTGATTTTTAACCCGACTATGGATCAGCTGGCTGGCTGGCTATGGGGATACATATATGGATGGATGTATATATGGATGGATAGAGAGGAGACATATCTGGGAGTGGTGGTGTAAAAATATCTGGGAGCAGACTTAGAGCTGCTGCTTATTTTGCAGGTCCTCTCACAGCAAAGGCCAGGCTGTCTTTGAAGACCTTCAATGCAGCAGCAATGATGACATCATCAAAGGTGACTTTCAGACTGAAACCACTAATTGGTTCATGGGTTCCCACATACTGGAACTCAATTGCCCAATTAGGTGAAAATCGCATCAATCTCCCACATCCAATTGCAGTCGGGTGGATAACACGAAAAGCGGATGACACGACCCCAACCCGCCCCAGTATCAAAATCCAGCCCAGAGACTTGAGTTCAAATCCCACCACGGCAGCTGGGCAATTTAAATTCAGTTAATTAAATAAATCTGGAATTAAAAAGCTAGTACCAGTAACGGCGACTGTGAAACTACCGGATTGTCGTACAAACCCATCTGGTTCACTAACGTCCTTTCGGGAAGGAAACCTGCCGTCCTGAAGAAGACATGCTCACCTGTCCTGCAACTGTTTTTGACTCTATCAGGTTTCCGCCCTGCCACTGCAGTTAAAAAGCTCTAACCAACGTCTTAAATAACATCCCAGTCGCAGAAGATGTTATTCAAGATGTTGGTTAGAGCCTTTTAACTGCAGTGGCAGGGCGGAAACCTGATAGATTCAAAAACAGTTGCAGGACAGGTGAGCATGGATCTGGGAGGTTCCAGGACATAAGAACAAAAGAAATAGGAGCAGGAGTAGGCCAATTGGCCCCTCGAGCCTGCTCCGCCATTCAATAAGATCATGGCTGATCTGATCCTAACCGCCAATCTACTATCACAGAACCATCTCCTGAACCTAACAGAATTGGACACACGAAATAGGAGCAGGATCAGGCTACACGGCCCCTGGGCCCGCTACGCTACCCACAGGGCCATGACCGATCCGAACCTAGACTCATGTCCAAATTCCTGCCCGCTCCCCGTAACCCCTAATTCCCTTTACTTCTAGGAAACTATCTATTTCTGTTTTAAATTTATGTAATGATGTAGCTTCTACAGCTTTTTGGGGCAGCATATTCCATGGACCTACCACCCTCTGAGTGAAGTAGTTCCTTCTCATCTCAGTTTTGAAAGAGCAGCCCCTTATTCTAAGACTATGCCCCCTAGTTCTAGTTTCACCCATCATCGGGAACATCCTCCCCGCATCCACCCGATCCAACCCCTTCACAATCTTATATGTTTCAATAAGATCGCCTCTCATTCTTCTGAACTCCAATGAGTAGAGTCCCAATCTACCCAACCTCTCCTCATATGTCCATCCCCTCATCCCCGGGATTAACCGAGTGAACCTTCTTTGTACTGACTCGAGAGTGTAAGGGGTATCTTAATGGGGTCAGCCTTCGCTTTCTGACACAGTGAGCGGTTCGAATCGCTCCCACACCCCTCCGGTTCCTAGACTTTGGACTTATTTAGGGGTTGTGAACAAAATTGCAGTAAACGACAGGTTCTGATGAAAGAATTTTACTTTATTAAAAGAAAAAAGGTAACAAACTTGAAACACACTTATTACTTAAACACAGATTGGGGAGCACACGGTACAAGCGAGGGAAATGACAATATATCAAACAAAACCTTCTCCCTCCCAAAGATCCCACTATCTAGCTAGGTTTTTGGTTTCAGGAGATCAGGGATAATGCTCACCAACGAATCCTTGACAGGATTTTAGAGTCTTTTGTTTAAAAGACTCCGTAAGGCCCTTGTTGCTGCGAGGTGTCCGATGGTCACTGAGGCAGTCGCTCTGGTTTCTTCTTGCGTGCTGGTCTGTTTTCTGGCCTTCTTCCTCGTGGCTTGTGGTAGGTTTTGCTGGAGCAGGGAGAGAGAGCTGTGTCCGCGTGGTCAGCCAGTCCGAAAGAGAGAGAAATTATGGCACAGGCTTTCAATTATACTGTTTCTTTTTCGCGCCCAAAAAACCCTTACTAAAACGGATTCCTTTAGGGTGCAAATGAACCTTGCTTAGTCCAATTGTCTAGTTTTGGCGGGCTTGCCAGTTCCGATGGCTTTTGCTCAGTGTTAAACATGTCTTGATCGTTTTCCGATTTAAACACAGCCTTATCTACGCGCCAAATCTCCACCCTATTGTCCTAGGTCTTTTGGCGGGCTTTCTTAACTGCTCTGGTTGATACTTTGGCTGATGGGTTTTTGATGGGATAATGGCTATGAAACTGTGTGCTGGAAGTTTTATTGTCAGGAATCGTTTTTAGATTTCCAGCATCCTGTTTGCACCTGGGGATTTCAATAGGGTTAATGTGTTTGTGAGTTTTTGCTTTGTCTCTTGCACCTTGGTAGGATTTGCAGTGTAAACAATTCCCAGACAGCTTGATCTGTTCACTGCCTGGCCACGCCCCTCGCAGCTTGTGTCTGTGAAAGGTGTCTCTCCCAACAGTAAGATTCAAAAGTAGTTTCCTCAGGTTTTTTCTTCCCTGATCTTTAGGTTTTTACATCAAATCACTTCACTTAGGTCCCATCATCCCAAGTTTGTATGAAAAGTCCAAAAATCACTCCCTTTAGGGCTCTGTTCGAGTTTCTGGGGGATTTTGCGAAGCCTACAAGAGCAAGAAAGTCTTTTCTTAAGTATGGACACCAAAACTGTATGCAGTATTCCAGGTGCGGTCTCACCAATACCTTGTACAACTGAAGCAATACATCCCTATTTTTATATTCTATCCCCCTAGCAATGAAAGCCAACATTCCATTGGCCTTCTTAATCACTTGCTGCACCTGCATACTAACCTTTTGAGTTTCGTGCACCAGGACCCCCAGATCCCTTTGTACTTCAGTACTTTCCAGTTTCTTGCCATTAAGATAATAACTTGCTCTACTATTTTTCCTGCCAAAGTGCATAACCTCACACTTTCCAGTATTGTATTCCATCTGCCAAATCTCTGCCCACTTACTTAGCCTGTCTATGTCCCCTTGCAGATTTTTTATGTCCTCCTCACTACTTTCCCTCCCATCTTAGTATCATCTGCAAACTTTGATATGATACACTCGGTCCCCTCCTCCAAATCGTTAATATAGATTGTAAAGAGTTGGGGACCCAGCACTGACCCCTGCGGAACACCACTAGTTACTGATTGCCAGTCTGAGAATGAACCATTTATCCCAACTCTCTGCCTTCTGTTAGATAGCCAATCCTCTATCCATGCCAGAATATTACCCCCAATCCCGTGATTTTTTATCTTAAGCAATAATCTTTTGTGTGGCACCTTGTCAAATGCCTTTTGGAAGTCTAAATACACCACATCCACTGGTTCCCCTTTATCCACCCTGTATGTTACTTCCTCAAAGAACTCCAGCAAATTTGTCAAACATGACTTCCTCTTCATAAAACCATGCTGACTTTGTCCTATTAAATTATGATTATCCAAATGTCCCGTTACTGTCTCCTTAATAATGGACTCCAAAATTTTACCGACCACAGATGTTAGGCTAACCGGTCTATACTTTCCAGCCTTCTGTCTACTGCCCTTTTTAAATAAGGGTGTTACATTAGCAGTTTTCCAGTCTGCCAGGATCTTTGCTGAGTCCAGGGAGTTTTGGAAAATTATTACCAATGCATCCACAATCCCTACCGCCACTTCCCACAAGACCCTAGGATGTAAGCCATCAGGTCCAGGTGATTTATCCGCCTTAAGTCCCATTATTTTACCGAGTACCACTTCCTTAGTGATTTTGATCGTGTTTAGCTCCTCCCCCCCTATAGCCCCCTGTTTGTCCAGTGTTGGGATATTCTTAGTGTCCTCTTTTGTAAAGACTGATACAAAATATTCATTCAGTGTATTTGCCATCTCCATATTTCCCACCATTAATTTCCCGGTCTCATCCTCTAAGGGACCAACATTTACTTTAGCCACCCTTTTTCTTTTTATATAACTATAAAAACTCTTACTATCAGTTTTTATATTTTTTGCTAATTTACTTTCATAATCTATCTTCCCTTTCTTAATCAATCTTTTTGTTATTTTTTGCTGTCTTTTAAAGTTTTCCCAATCCTCTATCCTCCCACTAGATTTGGCTACCTTATAGGCCCTTGTTTTTAGTTGAATACGATCCTTAATTTCTTTACTTAGCCACGGATGACTGTCTTTTCTTTTACACCCTTTTCTTCTCAGTGGAATATATATTTTTTGGAAGTTGTAAAATAACTCCTTAAATGTACACCACTGCTCATGTATCGTCTTACCCTTTAATCTATTTTCCCAATCCACTCTACTCAATTCCGCTCGCATACCTTCATAGTCTCCTTTATTCAAGCTTAGCACGCTTGTTTGAGATCCAACCTTCTCACCCTCTAATTGAATATGGAATTCAACCATGTTATGGTCACTCATTCCAAGGGGATCCTTTACTAGGACATTTTTAATTAATCCTGTCTCGTTACACAGGACCAAATCTAAGGTTGCTTGCCCCCTGGTCGGTTCAGTTACATACTGCTCAAGAAACCCATCCCTAATACACTCAATGAACTCATCCTCAAGGCAGCCCTGCCCAATTTGATTTGTCCAATTAATATGATAGTTAAAATCCCCCATAATGATAGATGTTCCCTTATTACAAGCCTCAACTATTTCCCGATTGATACTCCGTCCAACAGAGTTGCAACTGTTTGGAGGCCTATAGACTACGCCCACTAGTGTTTTTTTCCCCTTATTATTCCTTATCTCCACCCAAACTGTTTCATTATCCTGATCTTTTGACCCAATATCATTTCTCTGTATTACAGTGATCCCTTCCTTTATTAACATAGCCACCCCACCTCCCCTTCCTTCCTGCCTGTCCTTCCTGATCGTTAAATAACCTGGTATGTTTAATTCCCAGGCATTGTCACCCTGCAGCCATGTTTCTGTAATGGCCACAAGATCATACCCATTTGGGGAAGGAAGGGAGATTGGAGATGGAAGAGTAGTTAGCGGGGACAGAGGGGTCCAGGAGGAGTCAATTGTGTTTTTTTTTGAAGGAGGGTTGCTGACGGTGGTTTTGGAATGGAGGGGGACAGCACCTGAGGCGAGAGAACCGTTTACAATATCAGCCAGCACTGGGAGCCAGGAAGGGAAGTTAGGTGGTCAGTAGTGTGGTGGGACTGGGGTCGAGAGAGCAGGAAGTGGCTCTCATGGAAATGAGATTTGATGGGGAAGATAGGGAGAAACTAGAGAGAGAGAGCCATGGGTTCAGAGCTGGGCTGGCGTGGGAGAGATTGGGAAATGTTGGTGTTCAGAGAGACCTGGGTGTCCATGTACACGAATCACTGAAAGTTAACATGCAGGTACAGCAAGCAATTAGGAAAGCAAATGGTATGTTGGCCTTTATTACAAGAGGATTTGAGTATAAGAGTAAAGACGTCTTACTGCAATTATATAGGGCTTTGGTGAGACTACACCTGGAGTACTGTGTACAGTTTTGATCTTCTTACCTAAGGAAGGATATACTTGCCATAGAGAGAGTGCAACGAAGGTTCACCAGACTGGTTCCTGGGACGGGGGGATTGTCCTGTGAGGAGAGATTGAGTAGACTAGGCCTATATTCTCTGGAGTTTAGAAGAATGAGACATGATCTCATTGAAACATACACAATTCTTACAAGGCTTGACAGGGTAGATGCAGGGAGGATGTTTCCCCCTGGCTGGAGAGTCTAGAACCAGGGGTCACAGTCTCAGAATAAGGGGTTCGGCCATTTAGGACTGAGATGAGGAGAAATTTCTTCACTCAGAGGGTGGTGAATCTTTGGAATTCTCTACCCCAGAGGGCTGTGGAGGCTCAGTCGTTGAGTATATTCAAAACTGAGATCGAGTTAATTTTGTATATTAAGGGAATCAAGGGATATGGGGATAGAGCAGGAAGGTGGAGATGAGGTAGAAGATCAGCCATGATCTGATCGAATTGCGGAGCAGGCTCAAGGGGCCGAATAGCCGACTCCTGCTCCTATTTCTTATGTTCTTATGGACGGCACTTGGGGAAGGTTTGGTTTAGTGGGCATGGGGAATTGAGACAAGAAGCAGAGGCAGCGGAACCAATGGTCCGGAGATGAAATCCATGAGCTCCTCGCACTTGTTCTTAGCGGCGCGAGTTGAGGGGACAGGGGAAATGGGTTAAAGAAGGGGCTAAAAGGATTAAACTATAAGGACAGGTTGCACAGACAAGGCTTGTATTCCCTCGAGTGTAGAAGATTAAGGGGTGATCTGATCGAGGTGTTTGAGATGATTAAAGGGATTTGATCGGGTGGATCAAGAGAAACTATTTCCTCTGGTGGGGGGAGTCCAGAACAAGGGGGCAGAACCTTCAAATTAGAGCCAGGCCATTCACGGGTGATGTCAGGAAGCACTTCTTCACACAAAGGCTAGTGGAAATCTGGAACTCTCACCCTCAAAAAAGATTTTTGTTGGGTAAGGGAAGGATTACGGGACCAAGACGGGTGGATGGAGTTGAGGTCCAGATCAGCCATGATCTGACTGAATGGCGGAGCAGACTCGAGGGGCTGAATGGCCTCCTCCTGTTCATATGTTGCTAAGTGGGTCACAGAGGAAAGGACCCCTGAGGTTATATTTGCCCCCGAGGCTGATCTGAGAGTAATGGGCCATTCTGACAGAGGAGAGCGAGGTCGAGCAGAGTTTGACCGTTGCAAATGGCTAAGCCAGTTGTGCTGCAGACACACTCAAGTCCGCATGCCATGGACCTCAAGGAGCGAAGACGGGGACCATACCTGGGGGGGCGCCGAGATGAGAGGCGATGACTGGGGGACAAGGGCGTCACAGGTGGAGGTGAGGGAGAGGTTGAGCTGCAGGGGTATTGAGGCAAATTGAGGGCCAAAGGCGAAGGGGTTTGAGAGTGTGATTGTAAGTGAATTGGAGAGGAGAGGTTTATCTCCGGGGGCGGATGCAGAAGGAAGTGGGTTTTATAGGCGGTTACGGAGGTGCGAATGGTGTGGAATGCAAGGAGGTGGTCAGAGATAGATATGTGAGAGATTGAGACATGGCTACCTCACGGGGCATGGGCTCAAATCCACCCCAGCAACCATGGGATTGAAAGTCTCCTCAATCTGCTGGCTCCTGGGTCAGCTGATGCTCAGAGGGTAGCACTCTCACCTCTCAGTCAGAGAGTCGTGGGTTCAAGACCCACACCAGAGACCTGAGCGCAAAAATCCAGGCCTAGTCAGCCCTTCCAAAAGGAAGAGATCCTTCTATTTTTGTTTCCGGACGGTAAGTGATCTTTCAACAACAACAACCTGTGTTTATCCAGCGCCTTTAACGTGGTAAAACGTCCCAAGGTGCTTCACAGGAGCGTAAATCAGACAAAATTTCACACCGAGCCACATAAGGAGATATTAGGACAGGCGACCAAAAGCTTGGTCAAAGAGGTCGGTTTTAAGGAGCGTCTTAAAGGAGGAGAGAGAGAGGCGGAGAGGTTTAGGGAGGGAATTCCAGAGCTCGGGCCCCAGGCGGCTGAAGGCATGGCCGCCAATGGCGGAGCGATGGAAATTGGGGGATACGTAATAGGCCGGAATTGGAGGAGCGCAGAGATCATTCCTTTCCGTTATCCTACCAATCAGGCAGTCAGGCATTCTCCATCTAGGCCAAGCCGTCGGGATGGTGAAGGTCAGAGGGCAGGTGCCACCTCGCACTGAGACGGGGGAGTTGTGGGGTGGCGGGGGAAATGCGAGAGTGAGTTGCATCCAGGGGTTTCTCCACACATCAAGGGACTAAATGATGGGGAGGAAGTAAAGGTGCATTGAAACCTCAACTCAACTTTGTGCAGCCTTGAGCTACACAATGCAGAGGGGACTTCCAAGGATTCCTCCCCTGCATCTAACCTGTGATCCATCTCTCAAATCCTTTCAGTGTCAGCCATGGCTCAGTGAGTCTCACTCTCGCCTCAGAGTCAGAAGGTCATACGTTCGAGCACCCACTCCAGAGACTCGAGCCCCGTAATCCAGGCCAGACACTCCCCCAGTGCCAGTACTGAGGGAGCGCCGCACTGTCGGAGGGGCAGTACTGAGGGAGCGCCGCACTATCGGAGGGGCGGTACTGAGGGAACGCTGCACTGTCGGAGGGGCAGTACTGAGGGTGCGCCGCACTGTCGGAGGGGCAGTACTGAGGGAGCGCCGCACTGTCGGAGGGGCAGTACTGAGGGAGCGCTGCACTGTTGGAGGGGCGGTACTGAGGGAGCGCCGAACTGTCGGAGGGGCAGTACTGAGGGAGCGCTGCACTGTCGGAGGGGCGGTACTGAGGGAGCGCCGCACTGTCGGAGGGGCGGTACTGAGGCAGCGCTGCACTGTCGGAGGGGCAGTACTGAGGGAGCGCCGCACTGTCGGAGGGGCAGTACTGGGGCAGCGCTGCAGTGCCGGAGGGACAGTACTGAGGGAGCGCCGCACTGTCGGGGGGGCAGTACTGAGGGAGCGCCGCACTGTCGGAGGGGCGGTACTGAGGGAGCGCCGCACTGTCGGAGGGGCGGTACTGAGGCAGCGCTGCACTGTCGGAGGGGCAGTAATGAGGGAGCGCCGCACTGTCGGAGGGGCAGTACTGAGGGGGTGCTGCAGTGCCGGAGGGACAGTACTGAGGGAGCGCCGCACTGTCGGGGGGGCAGTACTGAGGGAGCGCCGCACTGTCGGAGGGGCGGTACTGAGGGAGCGCCGCACTGTCGGAGAGGCAGTACTGAGGGAGCGCCACACTGTCGGAGGGGCAGTACTGAGGGAGCGCCGCACTGTCGGAAGGGCAGTACTGAGGGAGCGCTGCACTGTTGGAGGGGCAGTACTGAGGCAGCGCTGCACTGTCGGAGGGGCAGTACTGAGGGAGCGCCGCACTGTCGGAGGGGCAGTACTGGGGCAGCGCTGCACTGTTGGAGGGGCGGTACTGAGCGAGCGCTGCACTGTCGGAGGGGCAGTACTGAGGGAGCGCCGAACCGTCGGAGGGGCAGTACTGAGGGAGCGCTGCACTGTCGGAGGGGCGGTACTGAGGGAGCGCCGCACTGTCGGAGGGGCGGTACTGAGGGAGCGCCGCACTATCGGAGGGGCGGTACTGAGGGAGCGCTGCACTGTCGGAGGGGCAGTACTGAGGGAGCGCTGCACTGTCAGAGGGGCAGTACTGAGGGAGCGCCGCACTGTCGGAGGGGCAGTGCTGAGGGAGCGCCGCACTGTCGGAGGGACAGTACTGAGGGAGCGCCGCACTGTCGGAGGGGCAGTACTGAGGGAGCGCCGCACTATCGGAGGGGCAGTACTGAGGGAACGCCACACTGTCGGAGGGGCGGTACTGAGGGAGCACTGAGCTGTCGGAGGGGCAGTAATGAGGGAGCGCCGCACTGTCGGAGGGGCAGTACTGAGGGGGTGCTGCAGTGCCGGAGGGACAGTACTGAGGGAGCGCCGCACTGTCGGAGAGGCAGTACTGAGGGGGTAGTGCACTGTCGGAGGGGCAGTACTGAGGGGGTAGTGCACTGTCGTAGGGGCAGTACTGAGGGGATAGTGCACTGTCGGAGGGGCAGTACTGAGGGAGCGCCGCACTGTCGGAGAGGCAGTACTGAGGGGGTAGTGCACTGTCAGAGGGGCAGTACTGAGGGGGTAGTGCACTGTCGGAGGGGCAGTACTGAGGGGGTAGTGCACTGTCGGAGGGGCAGTACTGAGGGGGTAGTGCACTGTCGGAGGGGCAGTACTGAGGGGGTAGTGCACTGTCGGAGGGGCAGTAGAGGGCCCACTGCACTGTCAGAGGTGCCGTCTTTTGGATGTGACGTTAAACCCGAGACCCGGTCTGCCCTCTCAGGTGGATGTAATAGGTCCCACGGCCTCGAAGAAGAGCAGGTGGGAGTTATCCCTGGTGGTCTGGGGCCAATATTGAACCCTCATATGAACATAAGAAATAGGAGCAGGAGTCGGCCATTTGGCCCTTCGAGCCTGCTTCGCCATTCAATAAGATCATGGCTGATCTTCGACCTCATCTCCACCTTCCTGCTCTATCCCCATATCCCTTGATCCCTTAATATTCAAAAATCTATCGATCTCCGTCTTAAATATACTCAACGACTGAGCCTCCACAGCCCTCTGGGGTAGATAATTCCAAAGATTCACCACCCGCTGAGTGAAGAACTTTTTCCTGATCCCAGTCCAAAATGGCCGACCCCTTATTCTGAGACTGTGACCCCTGGTTCTAGACTCCCCAGCCAGGGGAAACATCCTCCCTGCATCTACCCTGTCAAGTCCTGTAAGAATTTTGTATGTTTCAATGAGATTACCTCTCATTCTCCTAAACTCTAGAGAATTTAGGTCTAATCTACACAATCTCTCCTCATAGGACAATCCCCCCATCCCAGGAACCAGTCTGGTGAACCTTCGTTGCACTCCCTCTATGGCAAGTATATTCTTCCTTAGGTAAGGAGACCAAAACTGTACACTATACTCCAGGTGTGGTCTCACCAGGGCCGTATATAATTGCAGTAAGACGTCTTTACTCTTATACTCAAATCCTCTTGTAATAAAGGCCAACATATCAGTTGCTTTCCTAATTGCTTGCTGTACCTGCATGTTAACTTTCAGCGATTCGTGTACAAGGACACCCAGGTCCCTCTGAACACCAACATTTCCCAATCTCTCACCATTTAAAAAATACTCTGCTTTTCTATTTTTCCTACCAAAGTGGATAACTTCACATTTCTCCACATTATATTCCATTTGCCATGTTCTTGCCCACTCACTTAGCCTGTCTATAGCCCCTTGAAGCCTCCTTGCATCCTCCTCACAACTTACATTCCCACCCAGCTTTGTATCATCAGCAAACTTGGATATATTACATTTGGTCCCCTCATCCAAATCATCGATGTAGATTGTGAATAGCTGAGGCCCAAGCATTGATCCTTGCGGGTACCCCACTAGTTACAGCCTGCCAACCCGAAAATGACCCGTTTATTCCTACTCTCTGTGTTCTGTCCGTTAACCAATCCTTAATCCATGCTAGTATATTACCCCCAATCCTATGAGCCCTAATTTTGTTTAATAACCTCTTGTATGGCACCTTATCGAATGCCATCTGAAAATCCAAGTACACCACATCCACTGGCTCCCCCTTATCTATTCTGCGAGTTACAACCTCAAAAAACTCAAACAGATTCGTCAAACACGATTTCCCTTTCATAAATCCGAGTTGACTCTGCCCAATCCTATTATTATTTTCTAAGTGTCCTGTTATCACGTCCTTAATAATAGATTCTAGCATTTTCCCTACTACCGATGTCAGGCTAACTGGTCTGTAGTTCCCCGTTTTCTCTCTTCCTCCTTTCTTAGATAGTGACGTTACCTCAACCAACATCAATAAACAGATAAAGTGCTCAATATCACATCGCTGTTTCTGGTCTCTTGCTGTGTGCGAATTGGCTGCCGTGTTTCCCTCATTACAACAGTGACGACACTTCACAAGTACTTCCTTGGCTGTGAAGTGCTTTGGGCCGGCCTGAGGTGGTGAAAGGCGCTGGAGAAACGCGAGTCACTCTTTATCTTTTCACACCACCTCTACCAGGGTTCCTGGGCCGGTGCCGAGAGCACAAGGCGTTAAAAGGCACAGCGATGCTGCTGACTCCATCTCCTGAGTCCCCTGGGGGATATCCGTAACAAGTATCACAAGCAACATTGTTTGCGAGAAGGAAACGTCGGTCTGTTTAAAGGCACTATAAGGAGGTGTTGGAACACCTGGACACAACATCTCGGCAAAGTGGAGAAAGGGCTCAGTCATCCTGCTCGGCCGATCACATTACTCGTGTCTCCAAGAACTGGGGCTCCTCCTGAAATGGCTTTGGATTGAGGTCAGGATCTTGTAATCGGAGTGACTCCCTGCGACAAGGGAGCTGTAATTGAGGACCTTGCCCCTCGGCACGCTGGTGACAGGGAGTGGGCCGGGGACTTTTACATTTCCAGTCAGTAATCTGATCAGAAGCCACTCCTTGTATCACAGTCATGATTGTAAGGGATGCTCTGAGACTCCACTCTGCAAACACTCACACGTCATCCTGTGAAGGGCCTCTTAAGGCAACAACCGTGACTCAGTGGGTCTCAATCTCGCCTCGGAGTCGAAAGGTCGAGAGTCGAGCCCAATAATCCAGGCCACCACTCCCCCGGTGCCAGTACTGAGGGAGCGCCGCACTGTCGGAGGGGCGGTACTGAGAGAGCGCCGCACTGTCGGAGGGGCGGTACTGAGGGAGCACCGCACTGTCGGAGGGGCGGTACTGAGGGAGAGCCGCACTGTCGGAGGGGCGGTACTGAGGGAGCGCCGCACTGTCGGAGGGGCAGTACTGAGGGAGCGCCTCACTGTCGGAGGGGCAGTGCTGAGGGAGCGCCGCACTGTTGGAGGGGCGGTACTGAGGGAGCGCCGCACTGTCGGAGGGGCAGTGCTGAGGGAGCGCCGCACTGTTGGAGGGGCAGTACTGAGGGAGCGTCGCACTGTTGGAGGGGCAGTGCTGAGGGAGCGCCGCACTGTTGGAGGGGCGGTACTGAGGGAGCGCCGCACTGTCGGAGGGGCAGTGCTGAGGGAGCGCCGCACTGTCGGAGGGGCAGTGCTGAGGGAGCGCCGCACTGTTGGAGGGGCAGTGCTGAGGGAGCACCGCACTGTCGGAGGGGCAGTGCTGAGGGAGCGCCGCACTGTCGGAGGGGCAGTGCTGAGGGAGCGCCGCACTGTTGGAGGGGCTGTGCTGAGGGAGCGCCGCACTGTTGGAGGGGCAGTACTGAGGGAGCGTCGCACTGTCAGAGGGGCAGTGCTGAGGGAGCGCCGCACTGTCGGAGGGGCGGTACTGAGGGAGCGCCGCACTGTCGGAGGGGCTGTACTGAGGAAGCGCCGCACTGTCGGAGGGGCAGTACTGAGGGAGCGCCGCACTGTTGGAGAGGCAGTACTGCGGGAGCACCGCGCTGTCGGAGGGGCGGTACTAAGGGTGCGCCTCACTGTCGGAGGGGCAGTACTGAGGGTGCGCCTCACTGTCGGAGGGGCGGTACTGAGGGAGCGCCGCACTGTCGGAGGGGCAGTACTGAGGGAGCGCCGCGCTGTCGGAGGGGCAGTACTGAGGGAGCGCCTCACTGTCGGAGGGGCAGTACTGTGGGATCGCCACACTGTCGGAGGGGCAGTACTGAGGGAGCACCGCGCTGTCGGAGGGGCGGTACTGAGCAAGCGCCGCAATGTCGGAGGGGCAGTACTGAGCGAGCGCCGCACTGTCGAAGGGGCAGTAGCGCTCCTCTACCAGGGTTCCTGGGCCAGCGCCGAGAGCACAAAGGGGTTAAAAGGCACAGCGATGCTGCTGACTCCATCTCCTGAGTCCCCTGGGGGATATCCGTAACAAGTATCACAAGCAACATTGTTTGCGAGAAGGAAACGTCGGTCTGTTTAACGGCACTATAAGGAGGTGTTGGAACACCTGGACACAACATCTCGGCAACGTGTAGAAAGGGCTCAGTCATCCTGCTCGGCCGATCACATTACCCGTGTTTCCAAGAACTGGGGCTCCTCCTGAAATGGCTTTGGATTGAGGTCAGGATCTTGTAATCGGAGTGACTCTCTGCGACAAGGGAGCTGTAATTGAGGACCTTGCTCCTCGGCACGCTGGCGACAGGGAGTGAGCAGGGGATTTTTACATTTCCAGTCAGTAATCTGATCAGAAGCCACTCCTTGTCTCACAGTCATGATTGTAAGGGATGCTCTGAGACTCCACTCTGTGCAAACGCTCACACGTCATCCTGTCAAGGGCCATGGAAGGAGTTCAGCGAAGATTCACAAGGCTGATACCTGGGATGGCAGGAATGACATATGAGGAGAGATTGGGTCGATTGGGCTTATACTCGCTGGAGTATAGAAGAATGAGAGGGGATCTCATCGAAACATATAAAATTCTGACAGGTCTGGACAAACTAGATGCAGGAAGAATGTTCCCGATGGTCGGAGAGTCCAGAATAAGAGGTCACAGTCTAAGGATAAGGGGTAAGCCATTTAGGACAGAAATGAGGAAGAATTTCTTCACCCAGAGAGTGGTGAACCTGTGGAATTCTCTACCACAGAAGGTAGTTGAGGCCAAGTCATTAAATATATTCAAGAATGAGTTAGATATATTTCTTAAAGCTAAAGGTATCAAGGGATATGGGGAGAAGGCAGGGACAGGGTACTGAGTTTGGATGATCAGCCATGATCTCATCGAATGGCGGAGCAAGCTCGAGGGGCCGAATGGCCTACTCCTGCTCCTATCTTCTATGTTAAGGCAACAACCGTGGCTCAGTGGGTCTCACTCTCGCCTCGGAGTCGGAAGGTTCGTGGGTTCGAGCCCCCACTCCAGAGACTCGAGCCCCGTAATCTAGGCCCGATACTCCCCCCGGTGAGTTTCCAGTCAATAGGCCGGATCTCTTTGACCAAGCCTTTGCTCATTTGTCCCAATGTCTCCTTCTGTGGCTCGCTGTCAAATTTTTGTTTGCTCAACACTGCTGTGAAGCGCCTCAGGACGTTTTACTACGTTAAAGGTGCTACATAAATGCAAGTCGTTGTTGCGTAGACGGTGATATGTGTCCAAAGCCACAACCTTTTGAGTCAGGTACAAGTGTCGTGTGAGCTGGCCCATGTTATCTATGATGCGGAGATGCCGTTGTTGGACTGGGGGTGGACAAATGTGAGAAGTCGCACAACACCAGGTTATAGTCCAACAGCTTTATTTGAAATCACAAGCTTTCGGAGCACTGCTCCTTCGTCAGGTGAAGTGAAGAGGTGCATATAGGCACAGCATATATAGTCAGAGAACACTGCCAGATGATTACAGTTAATCTTTCTAACTGCCCTTTATCACACCTCGGCAGAGAGGTAATCACGGCAATCAAAGGTGTGGATGGTGTCCAAACAGGTCAGTCAGGAAAACATTACATCACACATCTGCCGAGGTGTGATAAAGGGCAGTTGGAAAGATTAACTGTAATCATCTGGCAGTGTTCTCGGACTATATATGCTGTGCCTATATGCATCTCTTCACTTCACCTGACGAAGGAGCAGCGCTCCGAAAGCTTGTGATTTCAAATAAAGCTGTTGGACTATAACCTGGTGTTGTGCAACTTCTCACATGTTATCTCAGACTGTCCTACTGGGGTGAGGGTCCCTTATTGCCAGGGGTTACATTCTACCCTGGGAAAGGTCTCATTTTCTTTCCAGTGTCTTGAGAAAGTTGATTTGAGTCACGTGAACGTCTCATTGGGGCACCGTACTCGAAATGTCCATTCTGCAATCCTGTTCCCACCTAGCTTGGCGCAGGGGTCAAGTGTGTGGTGCCATGCTGCCTCAGCAAGAGGTGCTGGTTAGGATATGGAGCAGCAGAGTTTTGGACGAGCTGAGGCTTGCGGAGGGCCGGACAGGAGAGCGTTGGAGTCTGGAGGTGACTAAGGCACGCATGAGGGTTTCAGCAGGCGGGCTGAGGCAGGGGTGGAGGCGGGCGATGTCGTGGAGGTCCAAAGAGACTTGGGGGGGTCCAGGTACGTAGATCATTAAAATGTCATGAACAGGTACAGAAAATAATCAAAGAGGCTAATGGGATGCTGGCCTTTATATCTCGAGGACTAGAATACAAGGGGTTGAAGTTATACTGCAGCTGTACAAAGCCCTGGTTAGACCACACCTGGAGTACTGTGAGCAATTCTGGGCACCACACCTTAGGAAGGAGATATTGGCCTTGGAGGGAGTGCAGCGTAGGTTTACCAGAATGATACCCGGACTCCAAGGGTTAAGTTACGAGGAGAGATTACACAAACTAGGGTTGTACTCCCCGGAATTTAGAAGGTTAAGGGGTGATTTGATCGAAGTTTTCAGGATATTAAGGGGAACTGATAGGGTAGAGAGAGAGAAACTATTTCCGCTGGTTGGGGATTCTAGGACTAGGGGGCAGAGTCTAAAAATTAGAGCCAGACCTTTCAGGAGTGAAGTTAGGAAACACTTCGACACACAAAGGGTGGTAAAAGTTTGGAACTCTCTCCCGCAAATGGCAATTGATGCTGGGGGTCAATTGTGAATTTTAAATCGGAGGTATTACGGTATTAAGGGTTATGGGGCAAAGCGGGTAGATGGAGTTAGGTCGCAGGTCAGCCATGATCTCATCGAATGGCGGAACAGGCTCGAGGGGCTCAATGGCCTCCTGTTCCTATGTTCCTCGATGGAAATAAGCAAATGATTCCCACGGTCTTATTTGTGCGTGACAGGAAGTCAACTCTGAAGGGATTGACAATAGCAAAATACTGCGGACGCTGGAATCCGAAACATAAACAGAAAATGCTGGAAACACTCAGCAGGCCAGGCAGCATCCGTGGAGAGACAAATGGAGTTAACGTTTCAGGTCTGTGACCCTTCGTCAGAACTGGAAAAAGTTAGAGATGTAACAGATTTTAACCAGGTGCAGGGGCAACCACTTTAACAGTTTCCCGGCCCCAACCGTCTCCTTTTCATTATGGACGTCCAATCCCTCTACACCTCCATCCCCCACCAGGACGGCCTGAGGGCGCTCCGCTTCTTCCTTGAACAGAGGCCCAACCAGTCCCCATCCACCACCACCCTCCTCTGCCTGGCTGAACTTGTTCTCACATTGAACAACTTCTCCTTTGACTCCACTCACTTCCTCCAAATTAAAGGTGTTGCTGTGGGAACCCGCATGGGCCCTAACTATGCCTGCCTTTTCGTGGGATATGTGGAACATTCTTTGTTCCAGTCCTACTCAGGTCCCCTCCCTCACCTCTTTTTCTGGTACTGTATCGGTGCCGTTTCCTGCTCTCACCCTGTACTAAAAAATTTAATTCACTTTGCCTCCAATTTCCACCCTTCCCTCACCTTCACATGGTCCATCTCCGACTCTTCCCTTCCCTTCCTCGACTTCTCTGTCTCCATTTCTGGGGATAGGCTATCGAAAACCATCCACTATAAGCCCACTGACTCCCACAGCTACATGGACTACACTTCCTCCTACTCCGCTTCCTGTAAGGACTCTATTCCATTCTCCCAGTTTCTCTGTCTCCGCCGCATCTGCTCTGACGATGCCACCTTCCATACCAGTGCTTCCGATATGTCTTCCTTTTTCCTCAACTGAGGATTCCCCTCTACTGTGGTTGACACGGCCCTTGACCGTGTCCGTCCTATTTCCCGCACCTCTGCTCTCACACCTTCCCCTCCCTCCCAGAACCACGATAGGGTTCCCCTTGTCCTCACCTTTCACCCCACCAGCATCCACATTCAACGGATCATCCTCCGCCATTTCTGCCACCTCCAGCGTGATCCCAGGAGATGCGACACCTGCCCTTTTACCTCCTCCCTTCCCACTGTCCAGGGCCCCAAACACTCCTTCCAGGTGAAACAGCGATTTACTTGTACTTCTTGCAATTTAGTATACTGTATTCTCTGCTGATGATGCGGTCTCTACATTGGGGAGACCAAACGCAGATTGGGCGACCACTTTGCGGAACACCTCCGTTCAGTCCGTAAGCGTGACCCCGAGCTTCCGGTCGCCTGTCACTTTAATTCTCCGCTCCACTCCCACTCTGATCCCTCTGTCCTCGGCTTCTTACACTGTTCCAATGAAGCTCAACGTAACCTCGAGGAACAGCACCTCATCTTTCTGTTAGGCACTTTACAGCCTTCTGGACTCAATATTGAATTCAACAATTTCAGACCATAACCTCTGCCCCTATTTTTTCAGATGGCAGCTGTTGATGATTCTGCCATTCCCATTTACACCTCCTCCAGACCCATCTTTTGTTTCTTTACTTGCCCCATTACCATCTCCTTTTGCCTCGCACCATCATCTCTTTTATCTTTTAATCTCTCGTGCCTTCCATCCTATCACAGACCTTCCCTTTTGTTCTTTCATAGAAGCATAGAAGATAGGAGCAGTAGTAGGCCATTCGGCCCCTCGAGCCTGCTCCGCCATTTAATGAGATCATAGCTGATCATCCAAATTCAGAACCCTGTCCCTGCTTTCTCCCCATATCCCTTGGTCCCTTTAGCCTTAAGAAATATATCTATCTCCTTCTTGAATATATTTAATGAATTGGCCTCAACTGCCTTCTGTGGTAGAGAATTCCACAGGTTCACCACTCTCTGGGTGAACAAATTCCTCCTCATCTCAGTCCTAAATGGCTTACCCCTTATCCTTAAACTGTGACCTCTGGTTCTGGACTCCCCCGCCATCGGGAACATCCTTCCTGCATCTAGTCTGTCTAGTCCTGTTAGAATTTTATAAGTTTCAATGAGATCCCCTCTCATTCTTCTAAACTCTAGCGAATATAAGCCTAATTGACCCAATCTCTCTTCATACGTCATTCCTGCCATCCCAGGTATCAGTCTGGTAAATCTTCGCTGCACTCCCTCCATGGCAAGAACCTCCTTCCTCAGATAAGGTGACCAAAACGGCACACAATACTCAAGGTGTGGTCTCACCAAGGCCTTGTACAACTGCAGCAAGACATCCTTGCTCCTGTACTCGAATCCTCTCGCTATGAAGGCCAACATACCATTTGCCTTCTTAACCGCCTGCTGCACCTGCATGCTTACCTTCAGCGACTGGTGCACAAGGACTCCCAGATCTCGTTGCACTTCCCCTTTTCCCAATCTATTGCCGTTCAGATAATAATCTGTCTTCCTGTTTTTGCCACAAAAGTGGATAACCTCGCATTTATCCACATTATACTGCATCTGCCATGCATCTGCCCAATCACCCAACCTGTCCAAATCATACTGGAGTTTCTCTGCATCCTCCTCACAGCACACACGCCCACCCAGCTTTGTGTCGTCTGCAAACTTAAGAGATATTACATCTAGTTCCCTCGTCTAGATCATTAATATATATTGTGAATAGTCACTGCCTGCCACTCGGAAAAAGACCCGTTTATTCCAACTCTTTGCTTCCTGTCTGCTAACCAGTTCTCTATCCAAATCAGTACCTCACCCCCAATCCCATGTGCTTTAACTTTGCACGCTAATCTCTTATGCGGGACCTTATCAAAAGCCTTCTAAAAGTCCAAATACACCACATCCACTGTGTCTCCCTTATCTATTCTACCAGTTACATCCTCAATAAATTCCAGTAGATTAGTCAGGCATGATTTCCCTTTTGTAAATCCATGTTGACTTTGTCCGATCCTGTCACTGTTTTCCAAGTGCTCTGCTATTACATCTTTTATAATGGATTCTAGCATTTTGCCCACTACCGATGTCAGGCTTAATTCCCCGTTTTTTCTCTACCACCTTTTTTAAATAGTGGGGTTACATTAGCTACCCTCCAATCCATGGGAACTGTTCCAGAGTCTATAGAATTTTGAAAGATGACCAGCAATGCATCTACTATTTCTAGGGTCACTTTCTTAAGTACCCTAGGATGTAGATTATCAGGCCCTGGGGATTTATCGGCCTTCAATCCCGTCAATTTCCCTAACATCATTTCCCTACAAATAGTGATTTCATTCAATTCCTCCCTCTCAGTAGACCCTATGTTCCCCGACATCTCTGGGAGTTTATTTGTGTCCTCCTTTGTGAAGACAGAACCAAAGTATGTATTTAATTCGTCAGCCATTTCTTTGTTTCCCATTATAAATTCCCCTGATTCTGACTGCAAGGGACCTACACTTGACTTCACCAATGTTTTTCTCTTCACATATCTATAGAAGCTTTTACAGTCAGTTTTTATGTTCCCTGAAAGCTTACTCTCATATTCCATTTTCCCCCTCTTAATTAATCCCTTTGTCCTCCTTTGCTGAATCCTAAACTGCTCCCAATCCTCAGGTTTGCTGCTTTTTCTGGCCAATTTATATGTCCTCTCCTTGGATCTTATGCTATCCCTAATTTCCCTTGTTAGCCACGGTTGAGTCACCTTTTTTGTTTTATTTTTATGCCAAACAGGGATGAACAAATTCTGTAGTTCATTCATGCGATCTTTAAATGTTTGCCATTGCCTATCCACTGTCAACCCTTTAAGTAACGCTCCCCAATCCACCCTAGCCAACTCGCGCCTCATACCATCGTAGTTTCCTTTATTTAAATTCAGGACCCTAGTCTCTGAGACAACTACTTCACTCTCCATCTTAATGAAGAATTCTATCATATTATGATCGCTCCTCCCCAAGGGGCCTCGCACAACAAGATTGCTAATTAATCCTTTCTCATTACATAATACCCAGTCTAAGATCGCCTGCTCTCTAGTTGGTTCCTCGACATATTGGTCCAGGAAACCATCCCGTATACACTCTAGGAATTCCTCCTCCACAGTATTGTTACTAATTTGGTTAGCCCAATCTATATGTAGATTAAAGTCACCCATGATAACTGCTGTGCCCTTATTGCACGCGTCTCTAATTTCCCGTTTAATGCTATCCCCAACCTCAGCATTACTGTTTGGGGGTCTGTATACAACTCCCACTAACGTTCCTCTCCTCCCTCCTTTTCCTGCCCCCCCCCCGCACCTGGTTAAAACCTGTGACATCTCTAACATTTTCCAGTTCTGACGAAGGGTCGGCGACCTGAAACGTTGACCCTGTTTCTCTCTCTCCACGGATGCTGCCTGACCTGCCGAGCGTTTCCAGCATTTCCTGTTTCTGTTTCTGAAGGGGTTGAAGCTGCTTCATGATGTCATCGGGGTGTTGTGACGTCAGAACGGTGTGCTGTGATGTCAGAGCGGGGTGCTGTGATGTCAGAGCGGTGTGTTGTGACGTCAGAACGGTGTGTTGTGACGTCAGAGCGGTGTGCTGTGATGTCAGAACGGTGTGTTGTGACGTCAGAACGGTGTGTTGTGACGTCAGAGCGGTGTGCTGTGACGTCAGAACGGTGTGCTGTGACGTCAGAGCGGTGTGCTGTGACGTCAGAACGGTGTGCTGTGACGTCAGAGCGGTGTGCTGTGACGTCAGAGCGGTGTGCTGTGACGTCAGAGCGGTGTGCTGTGACGTCAGAGCGGTGTGCTGTGACGTCAGAGCGGTGTGCTGTGACGTCAGAACGGTGTGCTGTGACGTCAGAACGGTGTGCTGTGACGTCAGAGCGGTGTGCTGTGACGTCAGAGCGGTGTGCTGTGACGTCAGAGCGGTGTGCTGTGACGTCAGAGCGGTGTGCTGTGACGTCAGAGCGGTGTGTTGTGACGTCAGAGCGGTGTGTTGTGACGTCAGAACGGTGTGTTGTGACGTCAGAGCGGTGTGCTGTGACGTCAGAGCGGTGTGATGTGACGTCAGAGCGGTGTGCTGTGATGTCAGAGCGGTGTGTTGTGACGTCAGAATGGTGTGTTGTGACGTCAGAGCGGTGTGCTGTGACGTCAGAGTGGTGTGATGTGACGTCAGAGCGGTGTGCTGTGATGTCAGAGCGGTGTGCTGTGACGTCAGAGCGGTGTGCTGTGACGTCAGAGCGGTGTGCTGTGATGTCAGAGCGGAGTACCGACTGTACTCCCGGTGAACTCCGCTTGTACTTCACACCTTGGGTCTTATTCCTCTGGCACCTTTGCCTCCTTTGAGCACCTCACTTTGTTCCACCCCTCTCGCCTCCCCGTTAGACTTCTCCTTCTCACCGAGATTACCTCCCTCCTCAACCCCCTGCATTGTGAGACTCCACATTTTCCGTGCGTTCAATCTCCGTCTCCACTCCCCTTGCCCTCTCTCCTCCGAGTTCAGTGCCCTCCTGTGCTCCTGCAACATCTCCCCCCCACAGAAATCTATCCGGTTGTGGCCAGAGAATCTCCTGCAATGGCTTCTCTTCCCGTTCCCGCACCGTTACCTCTGGGGTCCCCCAAGGATCTATCTTTGCCCCCCCCCCCCCCATTTCTCATCTACATGCTATCCCTCGGCGACATCATCCGAAAATACAGCGTCAGTACGCTGACGACACCCAGCTCTGCCTCTACTCTCTCAACCCCTCCACTGTCTCCGATTTGTCTCGCTGCTTGTCCCACATTCAGTGTTGGATGCGCAAAGATTTCCTCCAGTTAAATATTGGGAAGACCGAAGCCATTGTCTTCAGTTCCCCGCCACAAACTCCGTTCCCCAGCCACCCATTCCATCCCTCTCCCTGGCAACTTGTCTGAAGCTGAACCAGACTGTAAACATCTGCACATCGAAATCTCCTCGACCCATATCCTAACTCGCACCAAGTCCCGTTCACCCATCAACCCCCGTGCTCGCTGACCTACACTGGCTCCCGGTCGCCCTAGCATCTCGATTTAAAAATTCTCATCCTCGTGTTCAAATCCCTCCATGGCCTCGCACCCCTCCCTATTTCTGTAACCTCCTCCAGCCCCTACCTCTGTAACCTCCTCCAGCCCCTACAACCCTCCTCGTTCCCCCTCCCTATCTCTGTAACCTCCTCCAGCTCCTACAACCCTCCTCGTTCCCCCTCCCTATCTCTGTAACCTCCTCCAGCCCCTACAACCCTCCTCATTCCCCCTCCCTATCTCTGTAACCTCCTCCAGCCCCTACAACCCTCCTCGTTCCCCCTCCCTATCTCTGTAACCTCCTCCAGCCCCTACAACCCTCCTCGTTCCCCCCTCCCTATCTCTGTAACCTCCTCCAGCCCCTACAACCCTCCTCGTTCCCCCTCCCTATCTCTGTAACGTCCTCCAGCCCCTACAACCCTCCTCGTTCCCCCTCCCTATCTCTGTAACCTCCTCCAGCCCCTACAACCCTCCTCGTTCCCCCTCCCTATCTCTGTAACCTCCTCCAGCCCCTACAACTCTCCGAGATCTCTGCGCTCCTCCAATTCTGGCCTCCTGCGCATCTCCCGATTTCCATCGCTCCACCATTGGCGACCGCGCCTGGGCCCAAGCTCTGGAATTCCTTCCTTAAACCTCTCCGCCTCTCTCTCTCCTCCTTTAAGACGCTCCTTAAAACTGACCTCTTTGACCAAGCTTTTGGTCACCTGTCCTAATATCTCCTGATGTGGCTCGGTGTCAAATTTTGTCTGATTTACGCTCCTGTGAAGCGCCTTGGGACGTTTTACTACATTAAAGGTGCTGGATAAATACAAGATGCTGTTGTAGCTGTTGAGCTGAATGTGGAACAACAACAACTTCTTTTTATACAGCACCTTTAACGTAGTAAAACGTCCCAAGGCGCTTCACAGGAGTATTATAAGACAAAAATTTGACCCCGAGCCACATAAGGAGATATTAAGACAGGCGACCAAAAGCTTGGTGAAAGAGGTCAGTTTTAAGGAGCGTCTTAAAGGAGGAGGGAGAGGCGGAGAGGTTTAGGGAGGGAATTCCAGAGCTCGGGGCCCAGGCGCGGTCGCCAATGGTGGAGCGATGGAAATCGGGGGACGCGCAAGAGGCCAGAATTGGAGGAACGCAGAGATCTCGGAGGGTTGTGGGGCTGGAGGAAGTTACAGAGATAGGGAGGGGGGCGAGGAGGTCATGGCGGGATTTGAAAACAAGGATGAGAATTTTGAAATCGAGGCGTTGCTTAACCGGGAGCCAATGTTGGTCAGCGAGCACGGGATGATGGGTAAACGGGACTTGGTGCGAGTTAGGACACGGGGCAGCCAAGTTTTGGATGACCTCAAGTTTATGCAGGGTAGAACGTGGGGGGCCGGCCAGGAGTGCGTTGGAATAGTCAAGTCTAGAGGTAACAGAGGCAGGGATGAGGGTTTCAGCAGCGGATGAGCTGAGGCAGGGGCGGAGACGAGCGATGTTACGGAGTTGGAAGTAGGTGGTCTTAGTGATGGGGCAGATATGTGTTCGGAAGCTCATTTCAGGGTCAAATATGACACCAAGGCTGCGAACAGTGTGGTTCAGAATCAGACAGATGTTAGGGAGAGGGATGACGAAGATATAAGAGCTCCTGAGCCTATTTTCAGCCCTTTTTTCTTATTTTTAATTGTGTTTTTTTCTCGACAGCCACTTTGGGTTCCCACGAGCTTTTGTGCCAATTGTTTCCATTTCTGTGCTCTCAGAGCTGTTCTTAGCACCAATGGGCTTCCCAGCGTCTGAGGTGCTTGGAAGGAGAGGAGGAGGAGGATGGTCGATGAAGTGGGGTGCCAGGCGGATCTGTGCCCTCGCGCCAACCCCTGTAGGCAACGGTCAGGCGAGCAGACCTGGGTGGACGGTAAGTGCCAGCACAGGCTTCAAACACTGCCGGTGAGTCAGAACAGGAGGCCGAACGGCCACAGGTACGTGGGTGGCTCTTTGGGACCGCCGCCAATCACAGCACATCGCGCCTCGGGCGGCATTGCAGGAACGAAGACATGCCAAGGTGACCGACTGCCCAATTCGCTACACTGCCTCCCCTCCCCCTTCCACCTCGTCCTCCCCTTTCTCCCACAATCGACAGGCTCTCAAAAGGAGCACGAGCTTGGCGTCACTGAACCCGGTAGGAACAGGAGGAGGCCGTTCAGCCCCTCGAGCCTGTTCCCCCCCCCCCCCGTTCAGTTAGATCGAGTTCTAGCTGCACCTCAACCCCTTGTGTTCCCAATCCCTTGAAAGCCAACAAAAATCTAGCGGTCTCAGTCTTGAAGTTTTCAATTGTTCCCCCAGCATCCACAGCCTTTCGAGGGGAGAGAGTTCCACATTTCCACCACCCTCTGTGTGAAGGAGCGCGTGTCAAACCTGCAGTATCACTTACTGCCACCATATGGCGCTGCTGTAACACAAATCAGAATCAAATCCTCCTCATCTCACCTCTGGTTCTTTTTTTAAATTCGTTTATGGGATGTGGGTGTCGCTGGCAAGGCCAGCATTTATTGCCCATCTCTAATTGCCCCTCGAGAAGGTGGTGGTAAGCCGCCTTCTTAAACCGCTGCAGTCCCGTGTGGTGATGGTGCTCCCACAGCGCTGTTAGGGAGGGAGTTCCAGGATTTTGACCCAGCGACGATGAAGGAACGGCCAATATATTTCCAAGTCAGGATGTTGTGTGACTTGGAGGGGAACTTGGAGGTGGTGTTCCCATGCGCCTACTGCCCTTGTCCTTCTAGGTGGAAGAGGTCGCGGGTTTGGGAGATGCTGCCGAAGAAGCCTTGGCGAGTTGCTGCAGTGCATCTTGTAGATGGTGTACACTGCAGCCACGGTGCGCTGGTGGTGGAGGGCGTGAATGTTTAAGGTGGTGGATGGGGTGCCAATCAAGCGGGCTGCTTTGTCCTGGATGGTGTCGAGCTTCTCGAGTGTTGTTGGAGCTGCAACTCATCCAGGCAAGTGGAGAGTATTCCATCACACTCCTGACTTGTGCCTTGTAGATGGTGGAAAGGCTTTGGGGAGTCAGGAGGTGAGACACTCGCCGCAGAATACCCAGCCTCTGACCTGCTCTTGTAGCCACAGTATTTATGTGGCTGGTCCAGTTAAGTTTCTGGTCAATGGTGACCCCCAGGATGTTGATGGTGGGATTCGTGGAACAGTAGCGTAGTGGTAATGTCACTGGAGCTAGTAATCCAGAGGCCTGGACTAATGATCCAAGAGATGTGAGTTCAAATCCCACCACGGCAGCTGGGGAATTTAAATTCAGTTAATTCAATAAATCTGGAATTAAAAAGCTAGTATCAGTAATAGTGACCATGAAACTATCGGATTGTTGTAAAAACCCATCTGGTTCACTAATGTCTTTTAGGGAAAGAAATCTGCTGTCTTTACCCAGTCTGGCCTCTATGTGACTCCAGACCCACAGCAATGTGGTTGACTCTTAACTGCCCTCTGAAATGGCCTAGCGAGACACTCAGTTGTAACAAACCGCTACGAAACAAAATAATAAGAATGAAATCGGACGGACCACTCGGCACCGGCTACAGACATGGCAACGGCACACGATATTCATGGAGCCTCCTCCTCCCGTTAGTTGTTTAATGGTCCACCACCATTCACGACTGGATGGGGCAGGACTGCAGAGCTTTGATCTGATCCGTTGATTATGGGATCGCTTAGCCCTGTCTATAGCATGCTGCTTCCGCTTTTTAGTATGCATGTAGTCCTGTGTTGCAGCTTCCCCAGGTTGGCACCTCATTTTTAGGTACGCCTGGTGCTGCTCCTGGCATGCTCTTCTACACTCCTTATTGAACCAGGGTTGGTCCCCTGGCTTGATGGTAATAGTAACCGAGGGAGCGCCGCACTGTCGAAGGTGCAGTACCGAGGGAGCGCCGCACTGTCGGAGGGGCAGTACCGAGGGAGCGCCACACTGTCGGAGGGGCGGTACTGAGGGAGCGCCGCACTGTCGGAGGGGCAGTACTGAGGGAGCCCCGCACTGTCGGAGGTGCCATCTTTCGGATGAGATGTTAAACCCAAGGCCCCGTCTGCCCGCTCAGGTGGACGTAAAAGATCCCAATATTTATCCCTCAACCAACATCACTAAAACAGATGATGTGGTCATTATCACATTGCTGTTTGTGGGAGCTTGCTGTGCGCAAATTGGCTGCCGCGTTTCCTACATTACAACAGCGACCACACTTCAAAAAAAGTCCTTCATTGGCTGTGAAGCGCTTTGGGACGTCCTGAGGTGGTGAAAGGCGCCGGAGAAATGGGAGTCTTTCTCTCTTAAAAGAACGGGGGGCAGATGAGGAGAATTTTATTTATTCGGCCAGTTGTTGTGATCTGGAACGCGCTGCCTGAAAGGGCGGTGGGAGCAGACTCAATAGCAACTTTCAAAAGGGGAATTGCAAACATTTGCAGGGCTGTGGGGAAAGTGCAAAGCGGGACTAATCGGAGAGCTCTTTCAAAGAGCCGGCCCAGGCACGATGGGCCGAGTGGCCTACTTCTGCGCTGTTGGATTCAATGACTCAATGCCTCGGCTAGACGGCAGGGGAAATGCCGTGCGAACACGCCCGGCGCTGCTCCGAGTGAGCGGATGGATGCGAGAGACAAGCAGTAGATTTGGGGAAAAAAACACTTTTATTACATAATGAACCCTTGGCCTGTCAAGCAGTGTTATTTTTGGTGCAATTAGCTTTCAGCCCCTCAGCAAAACGCTTGGATTAATTTTCCGACTCTGGGTGGGGGAGTAAATCTTGCCCCTGGTCAAGGAGCAAGACCCGGCAGGAAATAATCGGTGTAAGAGTAGTTGGACCCGCGCAGCGAGGTGAAATGCTGCAGTGCCGTTTTCTGCCATCGGGGGAGGTGGAGGGCGCATTGAGCCAGGATTTACTGGCACACTGAGGGCCTCTTGTGGTGAAAATCTTCTACTTCAAGCACACCGAGGCCCACGGGGAGTTTACAAGATAAGGGACCCACGGTCGCACTCCTACGTGAAGTCGTCTTCCCGGAGCGAGATCCCGGGTTACAATTGGCACAAAAAGTGTTAAGGAAAAAAGGTTTCCCCCCTCATCCTTGTTAACGGAGATTCTTCAAAGACAGGGCTCGACCCCGGGATTAGAGTATTATAATCACCGAACGTACATCAAATTGCAAACACCGGGTTAAGACGATTACAGCCGGTGAATTTACGTCAGAAACACGGCTCAGAGAGGGCTGGAATTCCCGTTAGGGATCAGCAACTGGATGAAATGATTCAAGGACCAGAAACGGGCGGCAGGGTCAAAAGAAAACCTCCGTGTAATTGTTTATTTCAATAATAATCTCGATTGAATCTCCTCTTAGCCTGCACATCTATTGACAGTTTAGCTGAGGCCCAAAGGGGATTCCAGCACCTCCGTCCACAAGAGCCAGGCTCATCACCAGCAACGCGACCCCGCTTGACCCAGCAAATTAAATGTTAAAATTAACCCACCCTCCCAAAAATACACATACGTTACATTTAAGACATGCGAAATGATAACACTTTCTAAAAGAAATTGAAGCCACTCTCATATTCCCGCTCTCCATTAAGGCAATCTTGGAGGCACTATTGGTGCTGTAGAAATTCTGTGTTTACCCCTCCCTCCATCTTCTCTCCCTCTCCCCCCCTCCATCTGTTCTCGCTCCCTCCCTCCATCCATCTGCTCTCCCTCCCTGCACTCTGAGTGACGGGGACACGGTGCCCAGAGGAACAGGCTCATGGGGCCGATACCCTGGCCTCCGAGTGATGAGGAGAGACTGGAGACTCTTGGGGGCTTCTCCAGCCTGGAGGGAGACCTTGTAGAGGTGTCGCAAAGAAGTGGTGAAAGTAATCGGGAAAGGCCAAGCCGGAATATGACTTGGGAGAGTCGGACGTGGGGTCATGGGGTCAAACTACTGTAAATTGAGGACTGACATCAGGAAATTCGTCACACCCAGAGTGACCGGCCCAGGGAATTGTGGGGGGCAGAGATCCCAGAATCCTTTAAGGTCCCTGCGGATGGATGAGCGAAGGTGAACGTTCTTCGGCCGTTATCATCTTGTGACACCGTGATGTTCTTTGGCACCAAGTCCGAGCCAGTGTCGTCCGTCCCCATCTGCCACAAACAGGCAGCAGCGCCTCACTATAAATCCAGATTCATGCCCGCCCCAGCCCAGTGGGACCTCGTCCGGCAGATCTCCCAGTGTGAAGAAACGTCTCCTAACCTCCCTCCCTCAGTGACAATTTAACATCGACGACCCCTTCTGACTGGCGCTCAGAGAAAACCGTCCTTTTACCCTCTTGGCAACACTCTCCGTATAATTTTACATAAACTTGATTCAATCGCCTCTTAGCCTGCTCCGATTGCAGTGGAAATATCCAGAGAGCCTCCAGCTTCTCCTTGTACCCGTTAAAGTTTTGGTTCCAATGCAATCGCAATGGGGGTGGAGGGGGACGGCGGGCGGGGCTGGGAAACGCAGAGCGGGACCCCTGGGTTATCTGGCCAAAAATAAATGGCAGTCGGGCTGGCATTGGAACGATTGCACCACTTATCAAGCCTCACACTACCACCCCCCCACTGGCATCAAGATGCCCATTTCAGATCTTCAGCACCCAAATTCAGCCCCTGGCTCTGCTCCCGCCCCAGTCTCTCATTTCTGTTATATACAGGCCTTCACTTAGCTTATTTGAAGCAAGCGAGTTGTTGATGCTGCAGCAACGCCTCAGATTGCCATTGGATCGATCTCCTGTGGTTGGGTTCCCACCTCCAATCACCCCCCTCTCCCACCATCAGCCCATTCCCACAGCCAATTGGAAAGGGAACAATATTGAATTCATCGTGACCACTTATTTCCCTCAATCTCCAATATTTTTCATAACTAATAATTGAAAGTGTATAAAGGCCCCCTAGGATTTTTCTCCCGGGTTTGTGCTCCCAGCAATGTCCTGGAGATTAATTCCTTGAGACTCCAGGCCAGTCCTGGAGGGTTTGCATTACCCTACCTCCAGCTGACAGGCCCCAAGCCTAGAGTGAGAATATGGTCAGAACTCCAACTCCCTCCTTCTCCTCAATTATTTCTTCATATAAATTAGAAACATGGTTACCCAATATTAAATGGTATATATAAAAAATACAAACAGGAGTGTAGGCCAAAGGGCCCTTACAGTGAGGGACTACATTTCAAAGCAGAGAGGAGGGGGGATGGTTACTCGAGTCCCAGGCTTCAAGTAAGGTTAGGCCCAATCGCTGGGACTAGTGGCAGTGCAGGCTGCTCGTTCTCGGAGACTGAGGGGGAACAGGGGTGGAAATGGAAGGGGGAAAGGTGGTGATGCTGAGGAGGGAGAGGGGAGGAATCGGCATTGAGGAGAGAGGGGGAGGGGGATGAGAAGGGGAAGGGACAGAGATAGAGGAGAAAGGGGGAGCGATAGAGGCAGAGGGGAGTGGGAAGGATAGAGGACGGGGTAAAAGGATTGGGATGGGATAAGGTTAAGAAATGGGTCAGGAAGGCGTACTGTGATGGGGTGGGGGGGGGGGGTGTGAGGCGGGCAAAGGCCTGAGGGAGGTGTTTGAATGACTAGAGTGGGTGAGAGACGGGGCGGTGTGAGGGGCGGTGGGAGGGGGGCGGGACAGGGGACAGATCGGGATGGGGGAGGGATGGTGAGGTGATATCAGGATGGGTTCCTGTGTCTTGTGTTCAGGCAGTGCTGGGAATGGAACCCCAGTATCAGGATTCCTGCCCATCATTTCCTCTCAACGGTTCGGGTCCCCAGGTTATGGAGAATAATCCGGTGGAACTGTAAAGGAAAAATAACGTTGAGACAAAGCTTAAAACACATCACAAAACAAGATGGTGGCTGCAGAAGGGACTACTTGCAAGCCTATTCGCTGCAATGGAGAAGCGAATCACTTCACAGTGAGATACATATACACGCGCACCACAAAATGTGTCTGGTAGTTCTGTTAATCAAATTCCACAGGTTATTAAGTGCGTGCTAAAGTCCAATATTAGCATAAACTCCTGTCATAAGAACATAAGAAATAGGAGCAGGAGTAGGCCATTTGGCCCCTCGAGCCTGCTCCGCCATTCAATAAGATCATGGCTGATTTTCTACCTCAACTCCACTTTCCCGCACTATTCCCATAACTCCCTTCGTTCCCCAAAATTTATCAACCTGTGTCTTGAACGACTGAGCCTCCACAGCCCTCTGGGGTAGAGAATTCCAAAGATTCACCACCCTCCGAGTGAAGAAATTCCTCCTCATCTCAGTCCTAAATGGCCGACCCCCTTATCCTGAGACTGTGACCCCTGGTTCTAGATTCCCCAGCCAGGGGCAAACATTTTCCCAGCATTAACCCTGTCAAGCCCCTTAAGAATTTTGTATGTTTCAATGAGATCACCTCTCATTCTTCTAAACTCTAAGGAATATAGGCCAGGTCTACTCAATCTCTCCTCGTAGGGCAATCCCCTCATCCCAGGAACCAGTCTAGTGAACCTTCGCTGCACTCCCTCGAAGGCAAGTATGTCTTTCCCTAGGTAAGCAGACCAGAAATGCACACAGTACTCCAGGTGTGGCCTCACCAATGCCCTGTATAATTGAAGTAAGACTTCTTTACTCTTATACTCTAATCCCTTTGTAACAAAAGCTAACATACCATTTGCTTTCCTAATTGCTTGCTGTACCTGCATGTTAACTTTCTGTGATTCATGTACAGGACACCCAGGTCCCTCTGAGTGCAAACATTTTCCAGTCTCTCACCATTCAAAAAATATTCTGCTTTTCTATTTTTCCTACCAAAGTGGATAACTTCGCACTTCCCCATATTGTATTCCATTTGCCATGTTCTTGCCCACTCAACCTGTCTATATCTCTCTGTAGCCTCTTTGCATCCTCCTCACAGCTTACTTTCCCACCTATCTTTGTATCATCAGCAAACTTGGAGACGTTTTCATCTAAGTCATAAATATAGATTGTGAATAGTTGAGGCCCAAGCACTGATCCTTGCGGTACCCCACTAATTACAGCCTGCCAACCCGAAAAAGTCCCGTTTACTCCTACTCTGTTTTCTGTCCATTAACCAATCCTCAATCCATGCTAATATATTACCCCCATCCCAGGAGTCCTAATTGTGTGTAATAACCTCTTGTGTGGCACCTTATCGAATGCTTTTTTTAAATCTAAATACACCACATCCACTGGTTCCCCCTTATCCATCCTACTAGTTACATCTTCGAAAAACTCTAACAGATTTGTCAAACACAATTTCCCTCTCGTAAAGCCATGTTGGCTCTGCCTAATCATATGATGATTTTCTAAGTGCCCTGTTACGACATCCTTAATAATAGATTCTAGCATTTTGCCAACTGCTGATGTCAGGCTAACTGGTTTGTAGTTCCAAGTTTTTTTCTCTTCCTCCTTTCTTAAATAGCGGGGTTACATTTGCGACCTTCCAATCCTCTCGAGACCCTTGGTTCCCCACTATTGCGCATCCCCCGATTTCCATCGCTCCACCATTGGCGGCCGTGCCTTCAGCCGCCCCGGCCCCGAGCTCTGGAATTCCCTCCCTAAACCTCTCCGCCTCTCTCTCCTCCTTTAAGACGCTCCTTAAAACCGACCTCTTTGACCAAGCTTTTGGTCGCCTGTCCCTAATATCTCTATGTGGCTCGGGGTCAAATTTTTTCTGATTTACGCTCCCTTGAAGCGCCTTGGGACGTATTAAAAAACTGAATCCCGACCTGAACCTGCCTCCAACTCGCCTACTTCTGGTTTTAACGGGGGCGGGTAGGCAACCCGTTGCCAGGAGGCGGGTCTCAGATTAAACCCCCATTCCGAATTTAACTTTAGTTGGTCGGGTTTTGCAGGCCTCGTGAAACCCGGCAGGCGAGAATTGCTGGATCCAGGAGGTAAGCACCTGCCCGCACGCGGCCAGCCCGCCTCTCAATCTGGCTGGTTGCAGGTGGGATACAGAGGTTTCCCCTGCAAATCAGGCCCTAGCCGTTCTCCTGGGTTTCCCCACCGCTTCGGAGGCCCCCGGTGCTCCCAACCTGCCTCCCCCATTAGAATTCAGGCCAATGTGTTTTCCGGCCAGGGAACCAGAACGACCTTTGACCTGCCAGGGTCGACGGTCAATCTTGGGGGTGAGCGGGAGCAAAAATAGGATCCCCCCCGCCCCCACACCTTGGTTCCCTGTCCTGTTTCCCTTCCCTCGGTTTTCCCCACCCCTAGATCCTGAATGGCCAACCTCTGCGCGGAATGAGGTCAGACAGCGGGGATGGGCAGAGCCTGCGGGACAGGCCGTCAATCGTGTCGGGACAAGGGCAGCCGTTCCCCTCCCCACAACACCACCCCCACGGCCCAGCGCCCGCTCCGTCGAGACTTACCCGTGGCAGCGGCCACGTGCTGTCGCGTCTTCAGGCTGGGGAAGATGAGATAAGCATCGTAGACGAAGAGCGCAGCTGCGATCAAGCCAAAGATCTGGGTAACAGAGAAGAGAGGCGGTGAGAGAGAGACAGACAGACACACACAGCAATACCGTCCGGTCACCCCTGGGGCAATAGGCGCTGGCCAGCCCAGCGGTAGGACCAGCCGTGGCTCAGCGGGTCTCACTCTGGCCTCCGAGTCAGAAGGTCGTGGGTTCGAGCCCCCACTCCAGAGACTTGAGCCCCGTAATCCAGCCCTGACACTCCCCCGGTGCCAGTACTGAGGGAGCGCCGCACTGTCGGAGGGGCGGTACTGAGGGAGCGCCGAACTGTCGGAGGGGCGGTACTAAGGGAGTGCCGCACTGTCAGAGGGGCGGGACTGAGGGAGCGCCGCACTGTCAGAGGTGCCGTCTTTCAATGAGACGTTAAACCCAAGGTTTCCATCTGCCTCTCGGGTGGGCATAAAAGATCCCACGGCCACTATTGGAAGAGGAGCAGGGGGGAGTTCTCCCCGAAGTCCTGGGGTGAATATTTATCCCTTAACCATCAGTAAAACAGATTAATTATCACGTTGCTCTTTGTGGGACCCTACGCTGGCCCATCAAACACCATGTGTCTCCCACGTCCCTCCTCCGACCCTGACCAACACACAGCGTGACCCCACTCACCCCTCCTGCGATCCGGGCTCCGTCGGGATTGATGATTGCGATGATAGAAATGATGATGTAGATGATAACCGCGATCACACAACGGATCATATCCTGCAACAGAGAACAGGAGTTACCGCACGTTCCACACACACTCAGACACGCACAGGCTCAGACAGGGACACGCACAGACAGGCACCCAGTCTTACAGACGCACGCAGATCGCATCAGATCCCTCAGCCCCACCTCCTCCCCAGATCCCTCAGCCCCACCTCCTCCCCATCTCCCTCAGCCCCACCTTCTCCCCATCTCCCTCAGCCCCACCTTCTCCCCATCTCCCTCAACCCCACCTTCTCCCCATCTCCCTCAACCCCACCTTCTCCCCATCTCCCTCAACCCCACCCACCCACCTTCTCCCCATATCCCTCAACCCCACCTTCTCCCCATATCCCTCAACCCCACCCACCCACCTCCGCCCCATATCCCTCAACCCCACCCACCCACCTCCTCCCCATATCCCTCAACCCCACCTTCTCCCCATATCCCTCAACCCCACCTTCTCCCCATATCCCTCAACCCCACCTTCTCCCCATATCCCTCAACCCCACCTTCTCCCCATATCCCTCAACTCCACCCACCCACCTTTTTCCCATACCCCTCAACCCCACAATTCGGGGCTGCCTCAAAGCTGCAGAAGCCACCGCGCAAGTGAGGCGAAGATTAAAGGAGAAAAGGTGGCGAGCGGAGGAAGAGGAGACGCGACCTACCGTCCACGGCCAGTGAATGAAGGAGAGCGACTGGTCGAACTGGTTCATGAAGATGACAAAGAAAATGCCGCTGAAGATCAGCTCGATGATGGGGGCCACGGAATAGCCCCCGGTAGCTGAGGCGCAGAAACAGATGAAGACAATAAGACTCAGCACCTGCAGGGGAATAAGAGAGAGATGTGTTGAGATTATCACTCAGAGCGAGGGGGGAGGGGGGGCAGGCGGGCAGTGTCCTCCCCCCCAATCCGCCTCTCCAGGCAACAGCTGGTGCCTCGTCTGGCTTTCCACCGGATATTCGACCGCGGGCGGCATCACAGGGTAGCCTGATGCTGCCTTCCAGCCAATACCCTGCACCTCTCAGTCACTTCATGATCAGGAGCCCTGCCCCCAACCCAGCAAAGTACAGAGACAGAGCTGGGGGGAGGGGGGGTCACTAAGTAGGGAAATCTGTGCATAGCAAGATCCCACAAACACCGACGAAGCAAACGCTCCCTCAGTACCGCCCCTCCGACAGTGCGGCGCTCCCTCAGTACCGCCCCTCCGACAGTGCGGCGCTCCCTCAGTACCGCCCCTCCGACAGTGCGGCGCTCCCTCAGTACCGCCCCTCCGACAGTGCGGCGCTCCCTCAGTACCGCCCCTCCGACAGTGCGGCGCTCCCTCAGTACCGCCCCTCCGACAGTGCGGCGCTCCCTCAGTACCGCCCCTCCGACAGTGCGGCGCTCCCTCAGTACCGCCCCTCCGACAGTGCGGCGCTCCCTCAGTACCGCCCCTCCGACAGTGCGGCGCTCCCTCAGTACCGCCCCTCCGACAGTGCGGCGCTCCCTCAGTACCGCCCCTCCGACAGTGCGGCGCTCCCTCAGTACCGCCCCTCCGACAGTGCGGCGCTCCCTCAGTACCGCCCCTCCGACAGTGCGGCGCTCCCTCAGTACTGCCCCTTCGACAGTGCGGCGCTCCCTCCGGCGGTCTGAGGTTTTGGGGGCTGGGCTGGCATCGAGCGGCCTGTTTCTCCCAGTGCTGCACATTGGAGGCAGGGCAGCCTGCGCAGGTACCTCGGGTTACCATGGCAGCCCAGCCTGGCCCAGCCCCAGGAAGCCTGTGGTTTAGGCTCGGCCGGCCCAGGTTATGTGCAGCAGGATGCTGCTAACCACAGTTACACAGCAAACCACTTTACAGGAACAGATTCCGACCCCGAGCCGCACACGAGCCAAGGCCTCTCGGTCTGGGGTTGCAGCCCGGGGTGGCTGGAGGCTCCATGTGGTGTCATTACAGCTGGACTAGTGTTTACAGAGAGAGGGACAGAGAGAGAGTGAGGGGGGGGGGGGGGGGGGGGGGGGGAGAGAGAAAGAGAGAGAGGCAGGGAAAGCGAGGGGGGGAAGGTGGGGGGGGGGGAGGAGGGGAGAGGAGGGGGGGAGGGAGGAAGGTAGGGCGAGAGTGGAGGGAGGGGGAGTGATGGAGAGAAAGGGAGGGGAGGGCGAGAGGGGAAGGAGATGGAGGGAGGGAGGGGGAGAGAGAGAGAGAGGAGGGAGGGTGGGGAGAGAAGGGCAGCCTCCCCTTTTTAGGAGGTTTCACTCCCTCCGATGCTGACACTGCTTTCACTGTCCTGCACAGAGCAGTGTTGTGACTCACAAGCCCTGTGGAGAATGTATTTACAGCAGGATCTGGCAATGAGTCAGTGACGCGCCTAATTCCAGTCCTGCCTCACAAACATCCCATTAATATCCCTGCCTGCCTCCACTTTCCATTTGGCTCGCTGCCAATCAAGCACATCAACTTATTTCACTGAAATATCGAGAGAGATAAATATACCACAGGATATCACCCAGGCACTGTCGCCCACGGTTACAGCTACTGATTAACATCACCGCCTCCAGAGAGTCAGGCAGATCCCACAGCAGCAAAGCACACCAAGAGAGAGTCAGCCTCACACAGAAACACAGCTCAAACACAGAAAACTGGAGGGAGAGAGACAGAGAGGGAGGGAGAGAGAGAGAGAGAGACACACACACACACACACACACACAGAGGGAGAGAGAGAGTCAGCCTCACACAGAAACACAGCTCAAACACAGAAAACTGGAGAGACAGAGAGCGAGAGAGAGAGAGAGACAGACAGAGAGAGGGAGAGACAGAGAGTCAGCCTCACAGAAACAGCTCAAACACAGAAAACTGGAGAGAGGGAGAGAGAAACAGACAGAGAGGGAGAGAGAGAGAGACAGAGAGGGCCAGCAAGAGAGAGAGAGACAGACAGCGAGAGAGGGAGTGAGACAGTGTTGTGGAGTCTGCCAATTGTTTCGCAGAGGATTGGCAGCTCATGTGACTGGCTTTGGGCCAGGGGCTGCCGGCTGCTTTGGCAAAGGCCCATGAGGCCCCTTTCAGGGCCCCTGGCTGGCCGACTGTCCTCAGCCCTCTCCCTCTCCCTCCCCTGCTTCTCTCCCTCTCAATGGATGGGGGGGTGGGGGCCGGGGGAAGTCAGGTTACAGGAGGGAGCTGAGAATAGTGTGGGGTTGGGGGTAACCGAGAGGGACGGGAGGTGGAGAAGCAGATACAAGAAAAAGTACTGAAGGTGCTGGAACGCTGAAAGAAGCACAGAAAGTGAGGGAAACACTCGAGTCTGTGGCTCAGCATCTCGAACAGGTTTGCTGAATGGTGTAGGCCTTTTCTCACTGTCCCAGCCGTGTCTCAGTCTCGCCTCGGTGTCAGAAGGTCGTGGGTTCAAGCACCCCACTCCAGAGACTCGAGCCCTATAATCCAGGCCCGAACCTCCCCCAGTGCCAGTACTGAGGGAGCGGCGCACTGTCGGAGGGGCGGTACTGAGGGAGTGCCGGACTGTCGGAGGGACGGTACTGAGGGAGTGCCGGACTGTCGGAGGGACGGTACTGAGGGAGCACCGCACTGTCGGAGGGGCGGTACTGAGGGAGGGCCGGACTGTCGGAGGGGCGGTACTGAGGGAGTGCCGGACTGTCGGAGGGACGGTACTGAGGGAGCACCGCACTGTCGAAGGGGCAGCGCTGAGGGAGCGTTGCACTGTCGGAGGGGCGGCGCTGAGGGAGCGTCGCACTGTCGGAGGGACGGTGCTGAGGGAGCGTCGCACTGTCGGAGGGGCGGTGCTGAGGGAGCGCCACACTGTCGGAGGGGCGGTACTGAGAGAGCACCGCACTGTCGGAGGGGCAGCACTGAGGGAGCGCCGCACTGTCGGAGGGGCAGTACTGAGGGAGCGCCGCACTGTCGGAGGGGCGGTACTGAGGGAGCGCCGCACTATCGGAGGGGCGGTGCTGAGGGAGCGCCGCACTGTCGGAGCGGCGGTACTGAGGTAGCGCCGCACTGTCGGAGGGGCGGTACTGAGGGAGCGCCGCACTGTCGGAGGGGCAGTACTGAGGGAGCGGCGCACTTTCGGGATGAGACGTTAAACTTGAGGCCCCCGTCTGCCCTCTCAGGTGGGACGTAAAAGATCCCACGGGCCACGACTGGAAGAAGAGCAGGGGGGAGTTCTCCCCGGTGTCCTGGGGCGAATATTTATCCCTTAACAACATCGCAAAAAAAGAGATCTGGTCATTTATCTCATTGCTGCTTGTGGGAACTTGCTGTGTGCAAATTGGCTGCCACCTTTCCTACATTGCATTTCAAAAATCTGAATTCAAATTCTCAAACTGCCGTGGTGGGAATTGAACTCATGTCCCACTGGATTACTAGCCCAGGACTACTGGATTACTCGCCCAGTGACAGAACCGCGACACCACCATCCCCCACTTCTTAAAGGTGTTATCATCTCGGTCTCTCAGCAATTTCTTGTATTTCATTCCTTTCTCTCATTAAGCCTTCCTGCCCATTAACTCATCGACTATTGTTCATTTTAAATGACTTCAGAGGTCAATGCATAGCATTTCCTGCGTGTATTTTTTCCACTTACCCTTCGTGCTCCTGCTTATGTGTTATATAGAACCTACAGCAGGGAAACAGGCCATTCCGCCCAACTGGTCCATGCCAGTGTTTATGCTCCACACAAGCCTCCCTCCCTCCCTAATGACCTCTTCGCTACACTGCCCCCCCCCGTATCTCTCGATTCCCTTCTCCCTCGTGTACACATCACACCTCCCCTGAGCCGTGGCTCCAAGGACCCCGCTCCAGAGACTCGAGTTATCTAATCCAAGCTGACACTCCCCTGGTGCCAGTACTGAGGGGGCGCCGCACTGTCGGAGGGGCGGTACTGAGGGAGCGCCGCACTGTCGGAGGGGCGGTACTGAGGGAGGGCCGCACTGTCGGAGATGCCATCTTTCAGGATGAGACGTTAAATCAGAGGCCTCCGTCTGCCCTCTCAGGTGGGACAAAAAAATCCCACGCCCACTATTGGAGGAAGAGCAGGGTGGGGGGGGAGATCTCGCTCGTGTCCTGGGGCCAATATTTATCCCTGAACCAACATCACTAAAACAATATGATCTGGTCATTATCACATTGCTGTTTGTGGGAGCTTGCTGTGCGCAAATTGGCTGCCGCGTTTCCTACATGACAACAGTGACCACATTTCAAAAGTCCTTCATTGTCTGTGAAGAGCTTTGGGACGTCCTGAGGTGGGGAAAGGCGCTGGAGAAATGTGCGATCTTACGTTTTCCGGTACAGTGAGACACAGGGAGGAGGGAGGGGCATCGGAGCTTGGGAGAGACAAGTGAGGAAGGTTCAGAGAACAACTGACCAAAGTAGGATCGATGTGTGAGAGAGAGACGAGAGGCACCGGTTGTGACCGAGAAGGAGGGAGAACTCAGTGTGTCAAGAGAAACAGCAACAACTCGCATTTCTCCAGCGCCTTTCACCACCTCAGGACGTCCCAAAGCGCTTCACAGACAATGAAGTACTTTTTTTGAATTGTGGTAACTGTTGTAATGTAGGGAATGGGACAGCCAATTTGCACACAGCAAGCTCCCACAAACAGCAGTGATAATGATCAGATTATCTGTATTAGTGATGTTGGTTGAGGGACAAATATTGGTCCCAGGACACCGGGGAGAACTTCACCCTGCTTTTCTTCCAATAGCAGCCGTGGGATCTTTTATGTCCCCGAGAGGGCAGACGGGGCCCTCCGACAGTGCAGTTCTCCCTCAGTACCGCCCCTCCGACAGTGCGGCGCTCCCTCAGTACCGCCCCTCCGACAGTGCGGCGCTTCCTCAGTACTGCCCCTCCCACAGTGCGGCGCTCCCTCAGTACAGCCCCTCCCACAGTGCGGCGCTCCCTCAGTAACGCCCCTCTGACAGTGCGGCGCTCCCTCAGTATCGCCCCTCCGACAGTGCGGCGCTCCCTCAGTACCGCCCCTCCGACAGTGCGGCGCTCCCTCAGTACCGCCCCTCCGACAGTGCGGCGCTCCCTCAGTACCGCCCCTCCGACAGTGCGGCGCTCCCTCAGTACCGCCCCTCCGACAGTGCGGCGCTCCCTCAGTACCGCCCCTCCGACAGTGCGGCACTCCCTCAGTACGGCCCCTCCGACAGTGCGGCGCTCCCTCAGTACCGCCCCTCCGACAGTGCGGCGCTCCCTCAGTACCACCCCTCCGACAGTGCGCCGCTCCCTGAGTACCGCCCCTCCGACAGTGCGGCGCTCCCTCAGTACTGCCCCTCCCCACAGTGCGGCGCTCCCTCAGTACCACCCTTCCGACAGTGCGGCACTCCCTCAGTACCGCCCCTCCGACAGTGCGGCGCTCCCTCAGTACCGCCCCTCCGACAGTGCAGCACTCCCTCAGTACTGGCACCGGGGGAGTATCGGCCTGGATTATGGGGCTCGAGTCTCTGGAGTGGGGGCTCGAACCCATGACCTCCTGACTCGGAGGTGAGAGTGGAACTGGGCCCACTCACATCAGGCATTGTCCACACGCCCTGGCTTTTACGTTATTTTTGTGCGGGGCTCTCACCGTCAGGTATATACGAAAATATCTCGAGGTTCGTGACGGCCACTACCGTTTCATGGAGTTGCGTTGCATCAGCCTGGGTGCAGGGCCCGAAAGATCCATCACTTAACCCAGCACGGGGCTGGAGAGCTGGAGGGGGCAGGAGCAGGTGGAAGGAAGCGGCAACGAAGTGGGGTGGGGGGGGTGGAGGAGAGCCGGGTGTCGGGGGAGGGAGGGGATCCGGGAATGGGGATCCGGGAATTGGGGAGGGATCTGGAAACAACAACTTGTATTTATATAGCGCCTTTAACATAGTAAAACATCCCAAGGCGCTGCACAGGAGTATTTTAACACAACAAATTTGACACCGATCCACATCAGGATAAATTAGGGCAGGTGACCAAAGGCTTGGTCAAAGAGGTAGGTTTTAATGAGCGTCTTAAAGGGGGAAAGAGAGGTAGAGGGGCGGAGAGGTTTGGGCAGGGAATTCCAGAGCTTAGGGCCTAGGCAACAGAAGGCACGGCCATCAAAGGTTGAGCGATTATAATCAGGGATGCTCAAGAGGGCAGAATTAGAGGAGCGCAGATATCTCGGGGGGGTTTGTGGGGCTGGAGGAGATTAGAGATAGGGAGGGGCGAGGCCATGGAGGGATTTGAAAACGAGGACGAGGATTTTGAAATCGAGGCGTTGCTTAACCGGGAGCCAATGTAGGTCAGCGAGCACAGGGAAGTTGGGTGAACGGGACCTGGTGCGAGTTAGGACGCGGGCAGCAGAGTTTTAGATGAGCTGATGGTTACGGAGGGTGGAAGGTGGGAGGCCGGCCAGGAGTGCGTTGGAATAGTCGAGTCTAGAGGTAACAAAGGCACGGATAAGGGTTTCAGCAGCGGATGAGCTGAGGCAAGGGCGGAGACGGGCGATGTTACGGAGGTGGAAATTGGTGGTCTTAGTTATGCTGTGGATATGTGGTCGGAAACTCATTTCAGGGTCAAATATGACACCAAGGTTGCGAACGGGGGGGTAGAGTGATCCGGGAAAGGGGGGCAGTGATCGAGGGATTTGGGAATGGGGAGGATCGAGAGATGCGGGAAAGGGGGGGGGGGGGGAGAAATCGAAGGAGCCGGGAACGGGGTGGTAGAGGGATCCGCGAATGGGTGGAAACCAGGAATGGGGGTGAGGGGTCCCAGAGTTAAGCCAGGGTTGGGGCGGGGGGGAGTCAGATTAAGGATCAGGCGGCAGGGTCGGGAAAGCGAGGAGCTTGCGGGTGACCCCTCCCCCTCCCCACACAATCCCCTCCTGCACCTTCGTGGGATTTCATGGTGATAAACTCAACCAAAACTCTGCTGTCCCGTATCCTAATTCGCACCCCTGTGCTCGCTGACCTGCACTGGCACCCGGCCCGGCAACGCCTCGATTTTAAAATTCTCAATCTCGTGTTCAAATCCCTCCATGGTCGATCGCTCCCCTCCCTATCTCTGTCACCTCCTCCAGCCCCACAACCCTCCGAGATTTCTGGCCTCGGGGGGAGGGGAAGGAGGGAAGAGAGAGAGAGAGAGAAAAAAGGAAGACGCATTTATAGAGAACCTTTCACAACCTCAGGACGTCCCAAAATGCTTTGCAGCAAGCTCCCACAAACAGCACTGTGATAATGACCAGATCATCTGTTTTAGTGATGTTCATTGAGGGTTAGAGATTGGCTCCAGGACACCGGGGATAACACCCCTGCTCTTCTTTGAAATAGTGCCATGGGATCTTTCAACACCCACCTGAGAGCGCAGACGGGGCCTCGGTTTAACGTCTCATCTGAAAGACTGCACCTCCGACAGTGCGGCGCTCCCTCAGTACCGCCCCTCCGACAGTGCGGCGCTCCCTCAGTACCGCCCCTCCGACAGTGCGGCGCTCCCTCAGTACCGCCCCTCCGACAGTGCGGCGCTCCCTCAGTACCGCCCCTCCGACAGTGCGGCGCTCCCTCAGTACCGCCCCTCCGACAGTGCGGCGCTCCCTCAGTACCGCCCCTTCCCCTTGGGGCCCATGTGACAGGCTTGTCTTGCTGCTATTAATCTGTGTCTGGTGTCTCCGATAAAAAGCTCCCCAGGGTATTGAAATCTTTCTAGTTTTACATTCCGTTCCGCTCGCTGACAGACTAACTCAAAGGGAAATGCACGACTGGGTTCAGGAAGCTAGTGACGGGGGTCGGGTTCAGGAGGCTAGTAACGGGGGTCGGGGTTCAGGAGGCTAGTGACAGGGGTCAGGGTTCAGGGAACTTCGGATGAGAGGCGGGAGGGGAGTGGTGGCGGCTGGGAGGGGCGGGCTGGGGGAGAGGCGGATGAGAAGAAGATAAGGCAGATGGGAGGACTGAGAGAGGAGGCTGTGAGCAGTCTGTGTACACAGCACTGGTAACATAAGGAATGACTCACTCCCGGAGATTAATCAGCCACTGTTTAAACATCAGAGAGCTGGAGCAGGTAGGGGTGGGGCCCACAGGGAGTGCGGAGAGATGGAAAAACATGGAGTGACCCGTGGGAGGAGAGAGGGAGAGTGACCGGGGGAGGGAGGGACAGAGAGTGACCGGGGGAGGGAGGGACAGAGAGTGACCGGGGGAGGGAGGGACAGAGAGTGACCGGGGGGGGGAGGGACAGAGAGTGACCGGGGGGGGGAGGGACAGAGAGTGACCGGGGGGGGGGAGGGACAGAGAGTGACCGGGGGGGGGGAAGGAGGGACGGACAGAGAGTGACCGCGGGAGGGAGGGACGGACAGAGAGTGACCGCGGGAGGGAGGGACGGACAGAGAGTGACCGCGGGAGGGAGGGACGGACAGAGAGTGACCGCGGGAGGGAGGGACGGACAGAGAGTGACCGCGGGAGGGAGGGACGGACAGAGAGTGACCGCGGGAGGGAGGGACGGACAGAGAGTGACCGCGGGAGGGAGGGACGGACAGAGAGTGACCGCGGGAGGGAGGGACGGACAGAGAGTGACCGCGGGAGGGAGGGACGGACAGAGAGTGACCGCGGGAGGGAGGGACGGACAGAGAGTGACCGCGGGAGGGAGGGACGGACAGAGTGTGACCGCGGGAGGGAGGGACGGACAGAGAGTGACCGCGGGAGGGAGGGACGGACAGAGAGTGACCGCGGGAGGGAGGGACGGACAGAGAGTGACCGCGGGAGGGAGGGACGGACAGAGAGTGACCGCGGGAGGGAGGGACGGACAGAGAGTGACCGCGGGAGGGAGGGACGGACAGAGAGTGACCGCGGGAGGGAGGGACGGACAGAGAGTGACCGCGGGAGGGAGGGAGGGACAGAGAGTGACCGCGGGAGGGAGGGAGGGACAGAGAGTGACCGCGGGAGGGAGGGAGGGACAGAGAGTGACCGCGGGAGGGAGGGAGGGACAGAGAGTGACCGCGGGAGGGAGGGAGGGACAGAGAGTGACCGCGGGCGGGAGGGAGGGACAGAGAGTGACCGCGGGAGGGAGGGACAGAGAGTGACCGCGGGAGGGAGGGACAGAGAGTGACCGCGGGAGGGAGGGACAGAGAGTGACCGCGGGAGGGAGGGACAGAGAGTGACCGCGGGAGGGAGGGACAGAGAGTGACCGCGGGAGGGAGGGACAGAGAGTGACCGCGGGAGGGAGGGACAGAGAGTGACCGCGGGAGGGAGGGACAGAGAGTGACCGCGGGAGGGAGGGACAGAGAGTGACCGCGGGAGGGAGGGACAGAGAGTGACCGCGGGAGGGAGGGACAGAGCGTGACCACGGGAGGGAGGGACAGAGCGTGACCGCGGGAGGGAGGGACAGAGAGTGACCGCGGGAGGGAGGGACAGAGAGTGACCGCGGGAGGGAGGGACAGAGAGTGACCGCGGGAGGGAGGGACAGAGAGTGACCGCTGGAGGGAGGGACAGAGCCCAGTCACTGACTTGACATCCGAGCGTCCAGTGTGTGACTGCTCATCAATTCTCTACAACCTCCACTCATACTCTGAGATAAGCAAACTCAGCACAGGCCGGGGGGGTGGAGCCTGGGGCTTTCCTCCCACCTCCCCACCTTTCCTAAACACTTCCTCCTCTCTCTCTCCCCCTCAGCCGTGGCTAGCGCCCTCGCCTCTGAGTCAGAAGGTTGTGGGTTCGAGTCCCCAACTCCAGAGACTTGAGCACAAAACTCTAGGCTGACACTCCAGTGCACTACTGAGGGAGCGCCGCACTGTCGGAAGGGCGGTACTGAGGGAGCGCCGCACTGTCGGAGGGGCGGTACTGAGGGAGCGCCGCACTGTCGGAAGGGCGGTACTGAGGGAGCGCCGCACTGTCAGAGGGACGGTACTGAGGGAGCGCCGCACTGTCGGAGGGGCGGTACTGAAGGAGCGCCGCACTGTCGGAAGGGCGGTACTGAGGGAGCGCCGCACTGTCGGAGGGGCGGTACCGAAGGAGCGCCGCACTGTCGGAAGGGCGGTACTGAGGGAGCGCCGCACTGTCGGAAGGGCGGTACTGAGGGAGCGCCGCACTGTCAGAGGGACGGTACTGAGGGAGCGCCGCACTGTCGGAGGGGCGGTACTGAGGGAGCGCTGCACTGTCGGAGGGGCGGTACTGAGGGAGCGCCGCACTATCGGAGGGGCGGTACTGAGGGAGCGCCGTACTGTCGGAGGGGCGGTACTGAAGGAGCGCCGCACTGTCGGAGGGGCGGTACTGAGGGAGCGCCGCACTGTCGGAAGGGCGGTACTGAGGGAGCGCCGCACTGTCGGAGGGGCGGTACTGAGGGAGCGCCGCACTGTCGGAGGGGCGGTACTGAGGGAGCGCCGCACTGTCGGAGGGGCGGTACTGAGGGAGCGCCACACTGTCGGAGGGGCAGTACTGAGGGAGCGCCGCACTGTCGGAGGGGCGGTACTGAGGGAGCGCCACACTGTCGGAGGGGCCGTCTTTCAGGATGAAACGTTAAACCCGAGGCCCCCATCTGCCCTCTGAGGTGGATGTAAAAGATCCCACGGCCACTATTGGAAGAAGAGCAGGGGGGGAGTTCTCCCCGGTGTCCTGGGGCCCAATATTTATCCCTCAACCAACATCCCTAAAAACAGATGCTCTGTTCATTATCACATTGCTGTTTTGATGTGGCGATGCCGGTGTTGGACTGGGGTGGACAAATGTGAGAAGTCGCACAACACCAGGTTATAGTCCAACAGTTTTATTTGAAATCACGAGCTTTCGGAGCGCTGCTCCTTCATCAGGTGAAGACTTCACCTGACGAAGGAGCTACGAAAGCTCGTGATTTCAAATAAAACTGTTGGACTATAACCTGGTGTTGTGCGACTTCTCACATTGCTGTTTGTGGGAGCTTGCTGTGCGCAAATTGGCTGCCACGTTTCCAACATTACAACAGTGGCTACACTTCACAAAAGTTCTTCATTGGCTGGGAAGCGCTTGGGAACGTCCTGATCGGTGAAAGGCACCGGAGAAATGCAAATTCTTTCTCCCACCCCACCCACCCCGCTTTTCCTATAGACTTCCTCCGCTCCCTCCCCCCACATCTATCTCCCTACTTGGATAGTGGTTGGACGTGGAACCCGTCCCTCAGAGCGAGAGAGGGGGGGGGCGGGGTGAGGGGTGTCTTCTCCAAAACCCAGGAGCCGGGCTCCCAGGAGCAAAGCTGGGAGTGCCGGACTGGTTATTCTTAGAAGGTGACAGTTGTGTGAGAGATTGCAACACCTGTTGGAGCCTGCTGCCCAGTGAACTGGGCTCAGAGAGAGAGAGAGAGACACACAGCCCAGTGAACTGGGCTCAGAGAGAGAGAGACACACACACAGCCCAGTGAACTGGGCTCAGAGAGAGAGAGAGACACACACAGCCCAGGGAACTGGGCTCAGAGAGAGAGAGAGACACACAGCCCTGGGAACTGGGCTGAGAGAGAGAGAGAGAGACACACACTGGGCTCAGAGAGAGAGAGAGAGAGAGACACACACACAGCCCTGGGAACTGGGCTCAGAGAGAGAGAGAGAGACACAGCCCTGGGAACTGGGCTCAGAGAGAGAGAGACACACACAGCCCTGGGAACTGGGCTCAGAGAGAGAGAGAGAGACACACACACAGCCCTGGGAACTGGGCTCAGAGAGAGAGAGAGAGAGACAGACAGCCCAGGGAACTGGGCTCAGAGACAGAGAGACAGACAGCCCAGGGAACTGGGCTCAGAGAGAGAGAGAGACACACACACATCCCTGGGAACTGGGCTGAGAGAGAGAGAGAGACACACAGCCCTGGAGCAGGGCAGAGAGAGAGAGAGAGACACACACACACAGCCCTGGGAACTGGGTTCAGAGAGAGAGAGACACAGCCCAGGGAACTGGGCTGAGAGAGAGAGAGACACACAGCCCAGGGAACTGGGCTCAGAGAGAGAGAGAGAGAGAGACACACAGCCCAGGGAACTGGGCTCAGAGAGAGAGAGAGACACACACAGCCCAGGGAACTGGGCTCAGAGAGAGAGAGAGACACACACAGCCCAGGGAACTGGGCTCAGAGAGAGAGAGAGACACACACAGCCCAGGGAACTGGGCTCAGAGAGAGAGAGACACACAGCCCTGGGAACTGGGCTCAGAGAGAGAGAGAGAGACACAGCCCTGGGAACTGGGCTCAGAGAGAGAGAGAGAGAGACACAGCCCTGGGAACTGGGCTCAGAGAGAGAGAGAGACACACAGCCCTGGGAACTGGGCTCAGAGAGAGAGAGAGACACACAGCCCTGGGAACTGGGCTCAGAGAGAGAGAGAGACACACAGCCCTGGGAACTGGGCTCAGAGAGAGAGAGACACACAGCCCTGGGAACTGGGCTCAGAGAGAGAGAGAGAGAGACAGACAGCCCAGGGAACTGGGCTCAGAGACAGAGAGACAGACAGCCCAGGGAACTGGGCTCAGAGAGAGAGAGAGACACACACACATCCCTGGGAACTGGGCTGAGAGAGAGAGAGAGACACACAGCCCTGGAGCAGGGCAGAGAGAGAGAGAGAGACACAGCCCAGGGAACTGGGCTCAGAGAGAGAGAGAGAGAGAGACACACAGCCCAGGGAACTGGGCTCAGAGAGAGAGAGAGACACACACAGCCCAGGGAACTGGGCTCAGAGAGAGAGAGAGACACACACAGCCCAGGGAACTGGGCTCAGAGAGAGAGAGAGACACACACAGCCCAGGGAACTGGGCTCAGAGAGAGAGAGACACACAGCCCTGGGAACTGGGCTCAGAGAGAGAGAGAGAGACACAGCCCTGGGAACTGGGCTCAGAGAGAGAGAGAGAGAGACACAGCCCTGGGAACTGGGCTCAGAGAGAGAGAGAGACACACAGCCCTGGGAACTGGGCTCAGAGAGAGAGAGAGACACACAGCCCTGGGAACTGGGCTCAGAGAGAGAGAGACACACAGCCCTGGGAACTGGGCTCAGAGAGAGAGAGAGACACACAGCCCTGGGAACTGGGCTCAGAGAGAGATAGACTCACACAGCCTAGGGAACTGGGCTGAGAGAGAGAGAGATACAGCCCAGGTAACTGGGCTGAGAGAGAGACACACACACACACAGCCCAGGGATCTGGGCTCAGAGAGAGAGAGAGAGACACAGCCCTGGGAACTGGGCTGAGAGAGAGAGAGAGAGACACACACTGGGCTCAGAGAGAGAGAGAGACACACACACAGCCCTGGGAACTGGGCTCAGAGAGAGAGCGAGAGAGAGAGACACACAGCCCTGGGAACTGGGCTCAGAGAGAGATAGACTCACACAGCCTAGGGAACTGGGCTGAGAGAGAGAGAGAGATACAGCCCAGGTAACTGGGCTGAGAGAGAGACACACACACACACAGCCCAGGGATCTGGGCTCACAGAGAGAGACACCGCCCTGGAGCAGGGTTACACAGAGAGGGAGCAGGTCCTTTCCCCTCCACACAGACACACACGCTGCACCTTCCCCACAGCTTCCGCCTAGCAATGCAAAGTCCCACAGGGTGAAGGGTGCAGCACAGGGCGTCTCCTCTTACCATCTCTGCCAGTAAGACCGAGCCTTTCCTGGTGCGGGCGAACTTCTGGAAGCGGCTGCACAGCCCCTCGCCCTCCTGGCCAGAACTGTACTGCTCCTCGCTAGACATACTGTCCTTTCCCCCTGACACAGGCTCTCGACACCGTGCTCTCCCTCCAATCTCAGCCTGCAGCTGTCGACTCGCTCTCTCTCTCTCCAGCCGTGCTGAGGAGGGAGGATCTGCTTAAAGGGGCAGGGCAGCCTCTCCCTCTCTCTCGCTCCTTCCTTCCTTCCTTCCTTCCTCTCTCTCTCTCTCTCCTTCCTTCCTCTTTCTCTCTCTGCTTCCTCTCTCTCTCTCTCTCTCCTTCCTCTCTCTCCTTTCTTTCTCTCTCCTTCCCCTCTCTCTCTCCTCCCTTCCTCTCTCCTTCCTTCCTCTTTCTCTCTCTCTCTCCTTCCTCTCTCTCTCTCCTTCCTCTCTCTCTCTCCTTCCCCTCTCTCTCTCCTTCCTCTCACTCTCTCTCTCCTTCCTGGCTCACTAGCTCCTTGCGCTCTCTCTGTCTCTCTCTCTCTCTCCTGCCTGTCTCTCTCCTTCCTTTCTCTCTCTCTCTCTCCTTCCTCTTTCTCTCTCTCTCCTTCCCTCTCTCCTTCCTCTCACTCTCTCCTTCCTCGCTCGCTCCTTCCTCTCTCTCTCTCCTTCCTGGCTCACTCGCTCCTTGCGCTCTCTCTCTCTCTCTCTCTCCTTCTCCTTCTCCTTCCTGGCTCTCTCCCTCCTATCTCTCTCTCTCTGTCTCTCTCTTTCTCTCCTTCCTCCCTCTTCCTTCATTTCATATCAGCTTTCCTTCTCTCTCTCTCATTCCCTCTCACTCATTCCCTTCCTCTCCTTCTCCTCTCTTATTCTATCCCTCATATTTTACCTCTTTTTCTCTCTCATTCATTCTCTCTCTTTCACTCCCTCTCTTTATATCATTCATTCCCTCCCTCCCTCTTTCACTCCCTCTCTTTCTCATTCATTCCCTTCTGCTCTCAGTTTCTCTTTTTCCCTTCTTTCTCCCTCTCTCTTTCATTCCCTCTCTCGCTCCTTCCCTCTTTCATACCATCTCTCTCATTTATTCCTCCTATCTCTCTCATTCATTCTCTCTCTTCATTCCATTCCTCTTTCTCTGATTTAATACCTCCCTTTCTCTTTCGTTCCCTCTATTTCTTGCTCTCTCGTTCAGACCCCCCTCTTTCATTCCCTCTTTTTCTCTCATTCATTCTCTCTCCTTCATTCGCCCTATTTCAGAGATGGACTGTGCATATCTCACATTGAGACTGATTGTAATTCTCTTTGGGAGAACAGTCATAAACTAATCCCAAACTTATCCCACTGCCCCGCTCTCTCCCCATAGCCCTGTATCAATCCCCAAACTAATCCCACTGCCCCACTCCCTCCCCATAGCCCAGTATTAATCCCAAACAAATCCCACTGCCCCACTCTCTCCCCATAGCCCTGTATCAATCCCAAACTAATCCCATTGCCCCGCTCTCTCCCCATAGCCCTGTATCAATCCACAAACTAATCCCACTGCCCTGCTCTCTCCCCATAGCCCTGTATCAATCCCAAACTAATCCCACTGCCCCGCTCTCTCCCCATAGCCCTGTATCAATCCCAAACTAATCCCAGGGCCCCGCTCTCTCCCCATAGCCCTGTATCAATCCACAAACTAATCCCACTGCCCCGCGCTCTCCCCATAGCCCTGTATCAATCCCAAACTAATCCCACTGCCCCGCTCTCTCCCCATAGCCCTGTATCAATCCCAAACTAATCCCACTGCCCCGCTCTCTCCCCATAGCCCTGTATTAATTCCAAACAGTGCAGCGCTCCCTCAGTACTGCCCCTCCGACAGTGCGGCGCTCCCTCAGTACTGCGCCTCCGACAGTGCGGTGCTCCCACAGTACCGTCCCTCCGACAGTGCGGCGCTCCCTCAGTACCGCCTCTCCAACAGTGCGGCGCTCTCTCAGTACCGCCCCTCCAACAGTGCGGCGCTCCCTCAGTACCGCCCCTCCGACAGTGCGGCGCTCCCTCAGTACCACCCCTCCGACAGTGCGGCGCTCCCTCAGTACCGCCCCTCCGACAGTGTGGCGCTCCCTCAGTACCGCCCCTCCGACAGTGTGGCGCTCCCTCAGTACCGCCCTTCCAACAGTGTGGCGCTCCCTCAGTACCGCCCCTCCGACAGTGTGGCGCTCCCTCAGTACCGCCCCTCCGACAGTGTGGCGCTCCCTCAGTACCGCCCTTCCAACAGTGTGGCGCTCCCTCAGTACCGCCCCTCCGACAGTGCGGCGCTCCCTCAGTACTGGCACCAGGGGAGTGTCGGGCCTGGATTACGGGGCTCGAGTCTCTGGAGTGGGAACTCGAACCCACGACCTTCTGACTCGGAGGCGAGAGGGAGACGCAGTGAGACATGGCTGACCCTTGAACTCGCTGACCCTCTGGCTGCTGCAGACTTTTGGAATGGGTAATGTACGATTTGCTGCCATTTCGATTAGACGCCCAACACAAAGGAGTGAATGCCAAAGGAAGTGTGGAGACCAAGGACGAGTGGTTACAGCAACAACTTGCATCTATCCAGCGCCTTTAACGTAGTAAAACGTCCCAAGGCGCTTCACAGGAGCGTAAATCAAGACTAAAATTTGACCCCGAGCCACATAAGGAGTAGGGACAGGCGACCAAAAGCTTGGTCAAAGAGGTCGGTTTTAAGGAGCGTCTTAAAGGAGGAGGGAGAGGCGGAGAGGTTTAGGGAGGGAATTCCAGAGCTCGGGGCCCAGGCGGCTGAAGGCACGGCCGCCAATGGCGGAGCGATGGAAATCGGGGAATGCGCGAGTGGCCAGAATTGGAGGAAGGCAGAGATCTGGGAGGGTTGTCGGCATTCTGGAAGTTACAGAGATTTGTTATTTTATTTATTCGTTCTTGGGTTGTGGGCGTCGCTGGAAAGGCCAGCATTTATTGCCCATCCCTAATCGCCCTTGAGGAAGCAGCTGAAGATGGTTGGGCCAAGGACACTGCCCTGAGGAACTCCTGCAGCGACGTCCTGGGGCTGTGATGATCGGCCTCCAACCACCACAACCATCTTCCTTTGTGCTAGGTATGACTCCAGCCAGTGGAGCGTTTTCCCCCTGATTGCCATTGACTTCAGTTTTACTAGGGCTCCTTGATACCACACTCGGTCAAATGCTGCCTTGATGTCAAGGGCAGTCACTCTCACCTCACCTCTGGAATTCAGCTCTTTAGTCCATGTTTGGACCAAGGCTGTAATGAGGTCTGTAGCCGAGTGGCCCTGGCGGAACCCAAACTGAGCATTGGTGAGCAGGTTATTGGTGAGTAAGTGCCGCTTGATAGCACTGTCGATGACACCTTCCATCACTTTGCTGATGATTGAGAGTAGACTGATGGGATGGTAATTAGCTGGCTTGGATTTGTCCTGCTTTTTGTGGACAGGACATACCTGGGCAGTTTTCCACATTGTCAGGTAGATACCAGTGTTGTAGCTGTACTGGAACAGCTTGGCTAGAGGCACGGCTAGTTCTGGAGCACAAGTCTTCAGCACTACAGCCGGGATGTTGTCGGGGCCCAGAGCCTTTGCTGTATCCAGTGTGCTCAGCCGTTTCTTGATATCACGTGGAGTGAATCGAATTGACTGAAGACTGGCTTTTGTGATGGTGGGGTCCTCAGGAGGAGGCCAATATGGATCATCCACTCAGCACTTCTGGCTGAAGATGATTGCAAACGCCTTCAGCCTTGTCTTTTGCATTCACGTGCTGGGCTCCACCATCATGGAGGATGGGGATATTCATGGAGCTTCCTCCTCCCGTTAGTTGTTTAATTGTCCACCACCATTCACGACTGGATGTGGCAGGACTGCAGAGCTTTGATCTGATCCGTTGATTGTGGGATCGCTTAGCCCTGTCTATAGCATGCTGTTTTCACTGTTTAGCATGCATGTAGTCCTGTGTTGCAGCTTCCCCAGGTTGGCACCTCATTTTTAGGTACGCCTGGTGCTGCTCCCGGCATGCTCTTCTACACTCCTCATTGAACCAGGGTTGGTCCCCTGGCTTGATGGTAATGGCAGAGTGAGGGATATGCCAGGCCATGAGGTTACAGATTGTGGTGGAATACAATTCTGCTGCTGCTGATGGCCCACAGCGCCTCATGGATGCCCAGTTTTGAGCTGCTAGATCTGTTCTGAATCTATCTCATTTAGCACGATGGTAGTGCCACACAACACGATGGAGGGTGTCCTCAGTGTGAAGACGGGACTTGGTCTCCACAAGGACTGGTGGTCCTTGGTCACTCTTACCAATGCTGTCTGCGACAGGTAGATTGGTGAGGACGAGGTCAAGTAGGTTTTTTTTCCCTTGAGGCGTTGCCGGACCGGGAGCCAATGTAGCTCATCGAGCACAGGGGGGGGTGATGGGTGAACGGGACCGGGTGCGAGTTAGGACACGGGGCAGCAGAGTTCTAGATGAGCTGGTGTTTAGGGAGGGTGGAAGGTGGGAGACCGGCCAGGAGAGCGTTGGGACAGTCGATTGGGGTGTAAGGGCATGAATGAGGGTTTCAGCAACAGTTGCGCTGAGGGAAGGGGCGGAGTCGGGCGATGTCACGGACGCTGGAAGTAGGCGGTCTTGGTGATGGGAGAGGATGTGGGGTCGGAAGCTCATCTCGGGGGGGGGGTCAGAGGTGACGGGGGCGAGTCAAAGGTTAGAGGGCGGGGGCTGGGGTAGGGGGAGGAGTGAGCCTCCTTTGACAAACTCCTTCAGGATTTTAAGCCACTGGATGGGATGGTACAAGGAAAAGTGGGATACAGCAGACAAGGTACAGATGGATCGGAGTTAGACTGCGAGGACCGCCAGCAGTCACATGACAGAAATGATCGATAGCGACACAGCCGGGCTGGGTTGCGTAGTGGGTTTTTATTCATTCATAGCACATAATATTATACAAGTTATACAAAAAACTGACTCTTTAGAATTCGATATATAACATCCTTCACTTAAAAAGAACTCCCATTTCTCCAGCGCCTTTCACCACCTCAGGACGTCCCAAAGCCCTTCACAGCCAATGAAGTACATTTTTTGAAGTGTGGTCACTGTTGTAATGTGGGAAACGCGGCAGCCAATTTGTGCACAGCAAGCTCCCACAAACAGCAATGTGATAAATGACCAGATCATGTTTTTCAGTGATGTTGATTGAGGGATAAATATTGGCCCCAGGACACCGGGGAGAACTCCCCCCTGTTCTTCTTCCAATAGTGGCCGTGGGATCTTTTACATCCACCTGAGAGGGCAGACGGGGGCCTTGGGTTTAACGTCTCATCCCAAAAGACGGACCCTCTGACAGTGCGGCGCTCCCTCAGTACGGCCCCTCCGACAGTGCGGCGCTCCCTCAGTACTGCCCCTCCGACAGTGCGCGCTCCCTCAGTACAGCCCCTCTGACAGTGCGGCGCTCCCTCAGTACCGCCCCTCCGACAGTGCGGTGCTCCCTCAGTACCGCCCCTCCGACAGTGCGGCGCTCCCTCAGTACCGCCCCTCCGACAGTGCGGCACTCCCTCAGTACTGCCTCTCCGACAGTGCGGCGCTCCCTCAGTACGGCCCCTCCGAAGTGCGGCGCTCCCTCAATACTGCCTCTCCGACAGTGCGGCGCTCCCTCAATACTGCCTCTCCGACAGTGCGGCGCTCCCTCAGTACCGCCCCTCCGACAGTGCGGTGCTCCCTCAGTACTGCCCCTCCGACAGTGCGGCGCTCCCTCAGTACCGCCCCTCCGACAGTGCGGTGCTCCCTCAGTACCGCCCCTCCGACAGTGCGGCGCTCCCTCAGTACCGCCCCTCCGACAGTGCGGCACTCCCTCAGTACCGCCCCTCCGACAGTGCGGCGCTCCCTCAGTACTGCCTCTCCGACAGTGCGGCGCTCCCTCAGTACGGCCCCTCCGACAGTGCGGCGCTCCCTCAATACTGCCTCTCCGACAGTGCGGTGCTCCCTCAGTACCGCCCCTCCGACAGTGCGGCGCTCCCTCAGTACTGCCTCTCCGACAGTGCGGCGCTCCCTCAGTACGGCCCCTCCGAAGTGCGGCGCTCCCTCAATACTGCCTCTCCGACAGTGCGGCGCTCCCTCAATACTGCCTCTCCGACAGTGCGGCGCTCCCTCAGTACCGCCCCTCCGACAGTGCGGTGCTCCCTCAGTACTGCCCCTCCGACAGTGCGGCGCTCCCTCAGTACCGCCCCTCCGACAGTGCGGTGCTCCCTCAGTACCGCCCCTCCGACAGTGCGGCGCTCCCTCAGTACCGCCCCTCCGACAGTGCGGCACTCCCTCAGTACCGCCCCTCCGACAGTGCGGCGCTCCCTCAGTACTGCCTCTCCGACAGTGCGGCGCTCCCTCAGTACGGCCCCTCCGACAGTGCGGCGCTCCCTCAATACTGCCTCTCCGACAGTGCGGTGCTCCCTCAGTACTGCCCCTCCGACAGTGCGGTGCTCCCTCAGTACTGCCCCTCCGACAGTGCGGCGCTCCCTCAGTACCGCCCCTCCGACAGTGCGGTGCTTCCTCAGTACCGTCCCTCCGACAGTGCGGCGCTCCCTCATTACGGCCCTCCGACAATGCGGCACTCCCTCAGTACTGCCTCTCCGACAGTGCAGCGCTCCCTCAGTACTGCCCCTCCGACAGTGCGGCGCTCCCTCAGTACCGCCCCTCCGACAGTGCGCGCTCCCTCAGTACTGCCCCTCCGACAGTGCGGCGCTCCCTCAGTACCGCCCCTCCGACAGTGCAGCGCTCCCTCAGTCCTGGCACCGGGGTAGTGTCGGGCCTGGATTACAGGGCTCGAGTCTCTGGAGTGGGGGCTCGAACCCACAACCTTCTGACTCAGAGGGGAGAGTGAGACGGAGGCTGACACTTAAAAGCGAACTCACTCCCTCGGCCCATCAAAGCCGTCCCTCGCACTCCCCTCCCCAGACCCTTTCCTGACGGACAGTGCTCGTGAAGCAATCCGAGCAGCCTTCACGCCCCACCAAGTCTTGACCACATCCTTCGCCTCCGCTTCCCCTCCCCGACCTGTTCAGCTCGACAATGACCCGTCCACGATCTCCCGTAGTTTCTCTCTCCTCGGCACGATCCAGGGTCCCGGAGCCAGGATCCCCTTCAACCGCCGCCCATCCTGCTTCCGGCTGCCACAGTGCGTGCAGTACCTCTCCTCCGCCCCCCGTTGGCATGCTGGCAGAGGCCCCCCGAGGTGATCCAGGCCCCTCCCGATCATGGAGTACAGCAGCCGCTGCTCGTCGAAGCTGCCGAGGGCTGAGGCCTCCTCATAGGGTGGGTCCTCGCTACCCTCCGACTCCATCTCGCTGCTCTCCTGGGCCAGGGGCCGAGGGTGGGCGGGGAGAACCTGGGGCCTCGAGTCGGGGAGGGCCTGGGGCCTCGAGTCGGGGAGGGCCTGGGGCCTCGAGTCGGGGAGGGCCTGGGGCCTCGAGTCGGGGAGGGCCTGGGGCCGAGAGTCGGGGAGGGCCTGGGGCCGAGAGTCGGGGAGGGCCTGGGGCCTAGAGTCGGGGAGGGCCTGGTGCCTAGAGTCGGGGAGGGCCTGGGGCCTAGAGTCGGGGAGGTCCTGGGGCCTAGAGTCGAGGCGAGCCTGGGGCCTAGCATGCTCGAGGAGAGCCTGAGGCCTAGGGTCGGGGTCGGCCGCGAGCCCTTTGCTGTCGCGCCGCCTTCTGCCTGGCCGACCGTGGCCCCGGGAGTCGTCTGCGATAGGCCGGGTGTCCGGGCCTCCTCTCTCCCTGGCTGTTTTGGCCCCTTGTGGCCTACCCCCTCGGGCCCATACCTGGTCCTCCTCGCCCAGCCGACAACGGGCTGGGTCGGGGGAGGAGATCACCCCGGGCGGGGACTGGGCCTCAGGCTCCAGGCTGGCCTGGGTCTCCTGCCGGGGTCTCTGTCGCTTGGTCCGGCCTCGAGTGATGAGGGAGACGGGCTGGTGGCGGACTGGAAGCTCGAGGTCTGCTCCTTCCTCCATCTCTGCCGCGATGTCAGGACCTACAGGTACATAAAAGATTCAAATTAAAACTAGGTCTCACCCCAGGCCCCGAGGCTAAAGTTTGTCAGTAACCCAGACACAGTGCAGCTATAGAGGGTTACAATTACCCCCAGTGCCTCCTTGCCCTGGGAGTGTTTGATGGGACAGTGCAGAGGGAGCTTTACTCTGTATCTAACCCCGTGCTGTACCTGCCCTGGGAGTATTTGATGGGGACAGTGTAGAGGGAGCTTTACTCTGTATCTAACCCGTGCTGTACCTGCCCTGGGAATGTTTGATGGGACAGTGTAGAGGGAGCTTTACTCTGTATCTAACCCGTGCTGTACCTGCCCTGGGAGTGTTTGATGGGGACAGTGTAGAGGGAGCTTTACTCTGTATCTAACCCGTGTTGTACCTGCCCTGGGAGTGTTTGATGGGGACAGTGTAGAGGGAGCTTTACTCTGTATCTAACCCTGTCTATTTCATTTCCATAGTTGTCTTCCTTGAGTTTAATAAACAATGACACACAGCCTGGGCCTGTGGGGAGCGCAAACTGTAACTGTCTGAACACGCGTGAGCGGAGACACCCTGATTCTGCCCCGCAGGCAAAATACCACAGTACCGTTCAACCTTTAATGTGGTTCCTCTCTACTTCAGAACATTAACACCGCACCCAGTGTGGTACTGAACTGCACAGTGCAGGAAGAGCCAAGGCTTCATCCCCGGCCTGTGGGGAGAGAGCGGGGCAGTGGGATTAGTTTGGGATTGATACAGGGCTATGGGGGAAAGTGGGACAGTGAGATTAGTTTGGGGATTGATACAGGGCTATGGGGGAAAGTGGGACAGTGAGATTAGTTTGGGGATTGATACAGGGCTATGGGGAGAGAGCAGGGCAGTGGGATTGGTTTGAGGATTGATACAGGGCTATGGGGAGAGAGCGGGGCAGTGGGATTAGTTTATGGATTGATACAGGGCTATGTGGAAAGAGCGGGGCAGTGGGATTAGTTTATGGATTGATACAGGGCTATGGGGAGAGAGCGGGGCAGTGGGATTAGTTCAGGATTGATCCGACACAGAGACAGTTGGGCGAACCGCCTTCTCCTGTGCTGGTACCTTCTTTGGTTGCATGGCTACGGTGGTTGAAAGGTCACCGTCTCCAGCGATTACACAGAGAGCTTGTGCAGAGAAGAAGATCGAGTGTGTCCATCGCCATGGCAACACAATAAATCAGCAAATACAGTCCCGGTTTGCGAGGACGATTAACCTTTTCATAACCATTCAGTTTGTTCGTTTATATTTTTAATATTACACGGCTCCCTGCCCACACACAAACTGCCCCCATGTCTTTACTGTGGGGCTAAAGGGACCCATTGCGGCCTACTCCTGCTCCTAGGTGCACTGCCTACTCCCAGGGACAAGGCCCGTTCCCCAGGATTCAGCCAACTTCCAGGCACGATGGCCTACGCCCAGGGACCAGGCCCGTTCTCCAGGATTCGGCCTACTCCCAGGGAGCAATCCCTGTGCCGGACGGGTAGGCCCAAGGCCCACCCGATATTGGGCAACGTTCTTAATGCCCATTTCAGACGTCATATGCCTATTTGATGCCAAGAGTAATAGGCGGGGCAGCGCACATCCGGCTCAGAATGTGCGCGCTCACGCCGCTCCCTGCCCGCCATATTGGATGCTATCGCGCTTGCTTTACGCCCGTAAACCGAGCAGTGTCCAAGAGCTTCTGGGCCAATTTTTCTGTTCTCTAAACAGTGGGACTCCTCCCCCTCCTATCCGTCTCCCCTTCCTTCTGCAATTGTGGAATCTTACTGCACAGAAGGAGGCCATTCGGCTCATCGTTCCTGTGCTGTCCAATTAGTCCCACTCCCCCCTGCTCATTCTCCATAACCCTGCAATTTTTTCCCCCTTCAAGTATTTATCCAATTCTCTTCTGAAAGTTATTGTTCAATCTGCTTCCTATTCCAAGTGTGATATGGAGATGGGAACTGTGCACAGTGCTCCAAGTGTGATATGGAGACCAGAACTGTGCACAGTGCTCCAAGTGTGATATGGAGACCGGAACTGTGCACAGTGCTCCAAGTGTGATATGGAGACCAGAACTGTGCACAGTGCTCCAAGTGTGATATGGAGACCAGAACTGTGCACAGTGCTCCAAGTGTGATATGGAGACCGGAACTGTGCACAGTGCTCCAAGTGTGATATGGAGACCAGAACTGTGCACAGTGCTCCAAGTGTGATATGGAGACCAGAACTGTGCACAGTGCTCCAAGTGTGATATGGAGACCAGAACTGTGCACAGTGCTCCAAGTGCGATATGGAGACCGGAACTGTGCACAGTGCTCCAAGTGCGATATTGAGACCAGAACTGTGCACAGTGCTCCAAGTGCGATATTGAGACCAGAACTGTGCACAGTGGCCCAAGTGTGATATGGAGACCAGAACTGTGCACAGTGGCCCAAGTGTGATATGGAGACCGGAACTGTGCACAGTGCTCCAAGTGCGATATTGAGACCAGAACTGTGCACAGTGGCCCAAGTGTGATATGGAGACCGGAACTGTGCACAGTGCTCCAAGTGTGATATGGAGACCAGAACTGTGCACAGTGGCCCAAGTGTGATATGGAGACCAGAACTGTGCACAGGAGTCTAGAACCAGGGGTCACAGTCTCAGGATAAGGGGTCAGCCATTTAGGACTGAGATGAGGAGGAATTTCTTCACTCAGAGGGCGGTGAATCTTTGGAATTCTCTACCCCAGAAGGTTGTGGAGGCTCAGTCATTGAGTATATTCAAGACAGAGATCGATAGATTTTTGGACTCTTGGGGAATCAAGGGATATGGGGATCGGGCGGGAAGGTGGAGTTGTGGTATAATCAGCCATGATCTTATTGAATCGTGGAGCAGGCTCGAGGGGCCGAATGGCCTCCTCCTGCTCCTATTTCTTATGTTCTTAACTGTGCACAGTATTCTAAGTGAGGTATAACCAAGGTTCGAAACAAGTCCAACATAACTTATCTGCTCTTGCAGTTTATTGCTCTCGAAATGAATTCTGCCCTCCTTTAAAGCCAGGCCATGCACCCCCAATGCCTCGGCCCTCCCCCGCTCCCCCTCCCCCCATCTCACCGCACCGAGGTCCCGCCACTGAAACGCGCTCCAGTGACGCAGCAGAAAGAGGAGTACGCACCGAATCCGGTCAGCACGCCCCAGGAGAAAGTAGCAGGGCTCCCCGTGCCTGGAATTGGTCACACAGACCGAGAGGTTGGAAGGGCTCGTCGCTGAGAGACAGAACGAGGCGTCAGGAGGGAGGAGCAGGAGGAGGAGCAGGAGCAGAAAAGAAGGAGAGAGAAGAAGAAGAGAGTTAATTTTCTTCAGTCGATCAGAACAGCCCGGGGCCAGCCGGAGTTAAGAATGAAAGATCTCGCGTTTTTCCTGCACCTTTCACTGCCTCACCACGTCCCAAAGCGCTTCACAGCCAATGAAGTTCTCTTGAAGTGTTGTAATGTAGGAAACACAGTGGCCAAATTGCGCACAGCAAGCTCCCACAAACAGCAATGTGATACATGATCCGATCATCTGCTTTAGTTGGTTCAGGGATAAATGTGGCGCTCCCTCAGCACCGCCCCTCCGACGGTGCGGCGCTCCCTCAGCACCGCCCCTCCGACGGTGCGGCGCTCCCTCAGCACCGCCCCTCCCACGGTGCGGCGCTCCCTCAGCACCGCCCCTCCCACGGTGCGGCGCTCCCTCAGCACCGCCCCTCCGACGGTGCGGCGCTCCCTCAGCACCGCCCCTCCGACGGTGCGGCGCTCCCTCAGCACCGCCCCTCCGACGGTGCGGCGCTCCCTCAGCACTGCCCCTCCGATGGTGCGGTGCTCCCTCAGCACCGCCCCTCCGACGGTAAGGCGCTCCCTCAGCACCGCCCCTCCGACTGTGCGGCGCTCCCTCAGCACCGCCCCTCCGACGGTGCCGCATCCCTCAGTACCGCCCCTCCGACAGTGCGGAGCTCCCTCAGCACCGCCCCTCCGACAGTGCGGCGCTCCCTCAGTACCGCCCCTCCCACAGTGCGGCGCTCCCTCAGTACCGCCCCTCCGACAGTGCGGCGCTCCCTCAGTACCGCCCCTCCGACAGTGCGGCGCTCCCTCAGTACCGCCCCTCCGACAGTGTGGCGCTCCCTCAGTACCGCCCCCCGACAGTGCGGCGCTCCCTCAGTACCGCCCCTCCGACAGTGTGGCGCTCCCTCAGTACCGCCCCCCGACAGTGCGGCGCTCCCTCAGTACCGCCCCCCGACAGTGTGGCGCTCCCTCAGTACCGCCCCCCGACAGTGTGGCGCTCCCTCAGTACCGCCCCCCGACAGTGTGGCGCTCCCTCAGTACCGCCCCCCGACAGTGTGGCACTACCATTGGTAGTTTAAAGGCTCCGCCCCGAGCTCCTCCCGTCTCTGAATGCGCGTCTGCACTTCTTCGGAACTGGTAGCGGGCAGACCAAGCCCTAGCGGGCAACCGGACTACCGGCCTCGCACCCCCTCTCCCTCTATAAAAGGGGTCCCTGATGGGGAGACTCCCTCTATAAAAGGGGTCCCTGATGGGGAGATTCCCTCTATAAAAGTGGTCCCTGATGGTGAGACTCCCTCTATAAAAGGGGTCCCTGATGGCGAGACTCTCTATAAAAGGGGTCCCTGATGGGGAGACTCCCTCTATAAAAGGGGTCTGATGGGGAGACTCCCTCTATAAAAGGGGTCCCTGATGGTGAGACTCACTCTATAAAAGGGGTCCCTGATGGACAGACTCCCTCTATAAAAGGGGTCCCTGATGGGCAGACTCTCTCTAGAAAAAGGGTCCCTGATGGGGAGACTCTCTGTATAAAAGGGGTCCCTGATGGGGAGACTCCCTCTCTAAATAGGGTCCCTGATGGTGAGACTCTCTCGATGGTACCAGGCTCATGGTCTACAGCGTAGTAGTGATACCCGCCCTCCTGTATGCCTCAGAGACATGGACCATGTACAGCAGGCACCTCAAAGCACTGGAGAGATACCACCAACGCTGCCTCCGCAAGATTCTGCAAATCCATTGGGAGGATAGGCACACCAATGTCAGTGTTCTCGCTCAGGCCAACATCCCCTGCATCGAAGCTTTGACCACGCTCGATCAGCTCCGATGGATGGGTCACATCGTCCGCATGCCTGACACGAGACTCCCAAAACAAGCGCTCTACTCGGAGCTCCGACATGGCAAGAGAGCCCCAGGTGGGCAGAGGAAACGCTTCAAGGACACCCTCAAAGCCTCCTTGAAATAGTGCAACATCCCCACCGACACCTGGGAATCCCTGGCCCAAGACCGCACAAAGTGGAGGAGAAGCATCCAGGAAGGCGCCGAACACCTCGAGTCTCTTCGCCGGGAGCAAGCGGAAGCCAAGCGCAAACAAGCGCACACCAAACCCAAGCACACCACACACACGCCCCTTCAACCACCGTCTGCCCCACCTGTGACAGAGACTGTCGGCCCCGCATTGGACTCATCAGTCACCTGAGAACTCAATTTGAATGTGGAAGCAAGTCATCCTCGGTTCCGAGGGACTGCCCAAGAGAGAAGATAAAAGGGGTCCCTGCTCTGGCTCCGGTCACTCACCGTACTCCGGAACGTGTCCGTTTCCGCAGCGCATCAGAAGCCGGATTTTCCTCTGTCCCTGTTTGATCAGTTCCACCGCTCGCGCATGAGTCATCCCCTGGGTTCGCTCACCATTAATCTCAACCAGCTGGTCACCGATCTGTAAACAGCAACAGTCGACACTTCAAAACACTCGCCGTGGCCCACACACCCCTCACTGTAACACTGAAAAACCCCACACCCCTCACTGTAACACTGATATACCCCACACCCCTCACTGCAACACTGATATACCCCACACCCCTCACTGTAACACTGATATACCTCACACCCCTCACTGTAACACTGATATACCCCACACCCCTCACTGTAACACTGATATACCCCACACCCCTCACTGCAACACTGATATACCCCACACCCCTCACTGTAACACTGAT
>JASTWF010000057.1:1848824-1871939 GCA_030390025.1 Squalus acanthias | reverse complement strand
ACTCACTCTCACACTCACTCTCACACTCACTCTCACTCTCACACTCACTCTCACACTCACTCTCACACTCACACTCACACTCACTCTCACACTCACTCTCACACTCACTCTCACACTCACACTCACTCACACTCACTCTCACACTCACTCTCACACTCACTCACACTCACTCTCACACTCACACTCACTCTCACACTCACTCTCACACTCACTCTCACACTCACTCTCACACTCACTCTCACACTCACTCTCACACTCACTCTCACTCTCACTCTCACACTCACTCTCACACTCACACTCACTCTCACACTCACTCTCACACTCACTCTCACTCTCACACTCACTCTCACACTCACTCTCACACTCACTCTCACACTCACTCTCACACTCACACTCACACTCACACTCACTCTCACACTCACTCTCACACTCACTCTCACACTCACACTCACACTCACTCTCACACTCACTCTCACACTCACTCTCACACTCACTCTCACACTCACTCTCACACTCACACTCACTCTCACTCTCACTCTCACTCTCACACTCACTCTCACACTCACACTCACTCTCACACTCACTCTCACACTCACTCTCACACTCACTCTCACACTCACTCTCACACTCACTCTCACACTCACTCTCACACTCACACTCACTCTCACACTCACTCTCACTCTCACTCTCACTCTCACTCTCACACACACTCACTCTCACACACACTCACTCTCTCTCACACTCACTCTCTCTCACACTCACTCTCTCTCACACTCACTCTCTCACACACTCACTCTCTCACACTCACTCTCTCACACTCACTCTCTCACACTCACTCTCTCACACTCACTCTCTCACACTCACTCTCTCACACTCACTCTCTCACACTCACTCTCTCACACTCACTCTCTCACACTCACTCTCTCACACTCACTCTCTCACACTCACTCTCTCACACTCACTCTCTCACACTCACTCTCTCACACTCACTCTCTCACACTCACTCTCTCACACTCACTCTCTCACACTCACTCTCTCACACTCACTCTCTCACACTCACTCTCTCACACTCACTCTCTCACACTCACTCTCTCACACTCACTCACTCACACTCTCACACTCACTCTCTCACACTCACTCTCTCACACTCACTCTCTCACACTCACTCTCTCACACTCAGGTGGGAAAACTCACACCACAGCTTCACTAAGTGGCTCAAGCCTGCAACTACACGCCGACCGTTACAGAAAATGTTTACAAACAGATGCTCATTATAATCAATGTTAAACACCGACACAAAAAGTGGGATCAAAAGTTGTGACAACAGGATGTGAAGCTAATAAAAAAAAGACTCGCATTTCTCCAGCACCTTTCACCACCACCAGGACGTCCCAAAGCGCTTCACAACCGATGAAGAACTTTTTTGAAGTGCTGTTGTAATGTAGGAAACGCGGCAGCCAATTTGCGCACAGCAAGCTCCCACAAACAGCAATATGATAATGAGCAGATCATCTGTTTTTAGTGATGTTGATTGAGGGATAAATCTGGCCCCAGGACACCGGGGAGAACTCCCCCCTGCTCTTCTTCCAATAGTGGCCGTGGGATCATTTCCATCCACCCGAGAGGGCAGACGGGGCCTCGGTACTGCCCCTCCGACAGTGCGGCGCTCCCTCAGTACCGCCCCTCCGACAGTGCGGCGCTCCCTAAGTACCGCCCCTCCGACAGTGCAGCGCTCCCTCAGTACCGCCCCTCCGACAGTGCGGCGCTCCCTAAGTACCGCCCCTCCGACAGTGCGGCGCTCCCTCAGTACCGCCCCTCCGACAGTGCGGCGCTCGCTCAGTACCGCCCCTCCGACAGTTCGGCGCTCCCTCAGTACTGCCCCTCCGACAGTGCGGCGCTCCCTCAGTACCGCCCCTCCGACAGTTCGGTGCTCCCTCAGTACTGCCCCTCCGACAGTGCGGCGCTCCCTCAGTACCGCCCCTCCGCCCTTGCCTCAGCTCATCCGCTGCTGAAACCCTCATCCATGCCTTTGTTACCTCTAGACCTGACTATTCCAACGCACTCCTGGCCGGCTTCTCACGTTCTACCCTACGTAAACATGAGGTCATCCAAAACTCTGCTGCCCCGTGTCCTAACTCGCCCCAAGTCCCGTTCACCCATTCACCCCTGTGCTCGCTGACCTACACTGGCTCCCAGTTAAGCACTGCCTCCATTTCAAAATTCTTATCCTTGTTTTCAAATCCCTCCATGGCCTCGCTCCCTCCCTATCTCTGTAATCTCCTCCAGCCCAACAATCCTCCGAAATCTCTGCGCTCCTCCAATTCTGGCCTCTTGCGCATCCCCCGATTTTCATCGCTCCACCATTGGCGGCCGTGCCTTCAGCCGCCTGGGCCCCGAGCTCTGGAATTCCCTCCCTAAACCTCTCCACCTCTCTCTCCTCCTTTAAGACGCTCCTTAAAACCGACCTCTTTGACCAAGCTTTTGCGCACCTGCCCTAATATCTCCTTATGTGGCTCGGTGTCAAATTTTGTTGGATAACATAGGATATACGGCACAGAAACAGGCCATTCGGCCCAACCAGTACGTGCCGGCCCTTATGCTCCACTCGAGCCTCCTCCCGTCTTTCCTCATCTAACTCTATCAGCGTAACCCTCTATTCCCTTCTCCCTCATGTGCTTATCTTGCCTCCCCTTAAATGAACAGAAGAATTCGGAGCAGGAGTAGGCCATACGGCCCCTCGAGCCTGCTCTACACTCTATACTATTCGCCTCAACCACTCCCTGTGGGAGCGAGTTCCACATTCTCACCACTCTCTGGGGAAAGAAGTTTCTCCTGAATTCCTGAATAGATTTATTAGTGACTCTCTTATATTGATGGCCCTCGAGTTATGCTCTTCCCCACAAGTGGAAACACTCCGTGCCTACTCTATCAAACATCATCATTTTAAAGATCTCTATCAGGTCCCCCCTCAGCCTTCTCGTTTCAAGAGAAGCCTGTTCCTCCTTTCCTGATGGGTATACCCTCGCATAACGCTGCTGTGAAGCGCCTTGGGGCGTTACACTCGGCTAAAGGCAAGTTGTTGTTTGCAGGGACTTGAGCACATAGATCTAGGCTGACACTCCAGAGCAGTGCTGAGGGAGCTAGCGGAGGTGCCGTCTTTCGGATGAGACGTTAAAGATCCCACGGCCACTATTACAAAGAAGAGCAGAAGGGGGAGTACCTCCGGGTGTCTTGGGCCCAATATTTATCCCTCAATCAACATAACAAAAACAGATGATCTGCTCATTGTCACGTTGCTGTTTGTGGGAACTTGCTGTGTGCAAATTGGCTGCCGCGTTTCCCACATTACAACAGTGACCGCACACCAAAAATTAGTACTTCATTGGCTGTAAAGCGCTTTGGGGCGTCCGATGGTCGTGAAAGGCGCTGGAGAGCTGCAAGTCTTTCTTTCCTTTAACGGGAGAAACTATTTCCGCTGGTTGAAGAGTCGAAGAATAGGGGGCACAGTCTAAAAATTCGAGCCAGACCTTTCAGGAGTGAAATTAGGAAACACTTCTACTCACACAGGGTGGTAGAAGTTTGGAACTCTCTTCCGCAAATGGCAATTGATGCTCGGTCAATTGTTAATTTTAAATCGGAGATTGATCGCTTTCTGTTAACCAAAAGTATTAAAGGGATAACAACAGAAAACGCTGGAAAAAACTCAGCAGGCCAGGCAACATCCGTGGAGAGAGAAACAGAGTTAACGTTTCAGGTCGAAAACCCTTCGTCAGAACTGAGAAAAAAGCAGGAAATGAAACAGATAAAAAAGCAAGGGGGAGGCTGGGGGAAGGAATAAAAGAACAAAAGGGGTGGTCTATGGTAAGTAGAGACATTAAGAGATGCTCAAGGCAAGACGAGATGGTAATGGGACAGGTTAAGAAACAAAAGGTGGCTAGAAAAGTGTGAAGTGTGAAATGCTGGCAGAATGAGAGACAGCTGCCGTAGGGGGCGAGAGAGAAAAAAAGGGAAAAGGCACAAACCAAAAGGGTGGATATTAAAGGGATATTTGCGCTGCCTCCCCCGGTCGAATTTTCACCCCGGAGTATATTCGGGGGGTGGCGGTGAAGGTGGTTGGGGGTGGGGGATGATGCAGGAAGAGGTAAAGTCTCCCACCAGTGGTGGCGCTGGAGCTCCCCCTCTGACCCCAAAACAAAAACAGCGCCACCACTGGCAGGCGGGCAGACGCCATGACAGCGTGACATGTTGACATAGGGAATTCCCCATTGTAAATGTTGACATGGTTTGGGGTGAGGGATTTTAACAACCACCTGAGGATCTCCCCTCGCTCCAGGCCGCTCACCGCCTCTCTCTCGGCGCCTGGCGGCTGCTCCACCACCGACGACGACGACGACGCCGCCGCCCGCACTTTGCCGACGGTGCGGGTGAAGCCGAACGACACCGGGCCCCGTTCCGCCATCTTGATCGCCGCCCCGATCGCCCCACTGCGCAGGCGCCTCGCGCACAGCCCGCCGGGAATTGTAGTCCGCCCCGCGCGGGTGGAGAAGAAACGACTACAACTCCCACAACCCACCGCGACCAAATTCGGCCAACCCCACCCCGCCCTCCTCCGGATTTCTCTTCAGATTAATTCATTTTCCGTCGAACCCTTTCCTTTCCACCATCGCCGGATTAAATCTCAGGCCGCGGTGGGGTGGGGAAAAAGAAATTAAAATTCTTTTAACGAACACGCATGCGCAAAATGGCCGACCAAGCCCCGTTCAACACTACAAGTCCCAGAAGGCACGGCGCGAGGATTAATTTTTTTTCTTCTCCCTCATTTGAGGGATTTTATCTCTTTCTCCCGCTTTGAATCCATGGGGAAGTTTTCGAAGAAAAAAACAGCCATCGGCTGACAAAAAAAAATGCTTTAACGCGGCGGAAGGCGCACCACGTGATCTATGCCCCGCCCCGCTGGGCCGCGACAGCCAATCGGGATGCAGGGTGGCTGATGAGTGGCAGGCGCCCTCCGACCAATCGGCTGGCGGCCGGTGGGCGGCGTCCTGGCGGCGCGAGCGTGGGGGGCGTGGCCTCGCGCTCGCACGCTCGCCTGGAGTGGGCGGGGCTGAGCCTTGATGGGCAGCCGGCGGGAGGCCACGCCCACCTCTCTCATTCTCTCTCTCTCTCTCTGTCCCTGGGCTCGCCTGTCAATCAAGCCCCAGGCAATGGCTAGGACTGAATGCACCACTGTGTTATAGCAGGGAGCTAAGGGCAGCACCAGCACCACCACCACCAGCAGGGGCCAAGCCACCCACTGCAGCAGGTAAAAAAAAACACACTGCCCTTGATCCACTCACCCTGCATTGCATGCAAGGCAATGCATCCTGCGTCTTGCAGCTCTTCTGGGGGCAGCTTTGAATCATACAGAGCTACCAAATCACAATCGCTCCAAAGTGGACAGCTGTCACTTTGCGTTCAGGAATCGCTCCGCTTGCAACGCCCGGTTGGCGCCGCTCGCCGTCGCTCCCCGAGTGACCCCTAACACCCCTCTGCCCCCCCCCCTGTTCCCGGGCAGCCGAGGGGCGTGCGGGTCCCGGGAGGGGAGGGGCTGGGGAGAGAGGGAGGGGTGAGCTTGGCGGGATGGGGTTCGGGGGGAGAGGAGTGGGGACGGAGAGAGGGAGCATCGGGAGGGGATGTTGGGAGAGGAGGACGGGATGGGGGGAAGTGGGGGTGGCACGGGGGTAGGGGGAGGGGAGACGTGGGTTCCGGCCCCAATGTGTGACCATCCTGTCGCCTCTCAAGCATTCCCCAGCCCAGGAGGCTCAGGAGAGGCAGCACAGTGCTGACGGTGAGCCATGGAATCAAGGGGCCCGGATTGAGCCTCAGCCTCACAACCAGCAGCCCTCCCCCACAGTAAGGGTCGCTCACTGTGTAACAGTACAGAATTACTAGGAGTGTTTGATGGGACAGTGCAGAGGGAGCTTTACTCTGTATCTAACCCGTGCTGTACCTGCCCTGGGAGTGTTTGATGGGGACAGTGTAGAGGGAGCTTTACTCTGTATCTAACCCGTGCTATACCTGCCCTGGGAGTGTTTGATGGGGACAGTGTAGAGGGAGCTTTACTCTGTATCTAAACCGTGCTGTACCTGTCCTGGGAGTGTTTGATGGGACAGTGTAGAGGGAGCTTTACTCTGTATCTAACCCGTGCTGTACCTGTCCTGGGAGTGTTTGATGGGGACAGTGTAGAGGGAGCTTTACTCTGTATCTAACCCATGCTGTACCTGTCCTGGGAGTGTTTGATGGGACAGTGTTTAGGAAGCTTTACTCTGTATCTAACCCGTGCTGTACCTGCCCTGGGAGTGTTTGATGGGGACAGTGTAGAGGGAGCTTTACTCTGTATCTAACCCGTGCCCTGGGAACATTTAATAGGTACAGTGTAGAGGGAGCTTTACCATGCCCTCTCCCCACCCAGTCTGATTGTAAATAATCTTTCCGTTGACACTGGTTACTTATCAACCAGGTATTTGACCTTTAAGCCCAGTAAACTTAGAACATTGTATTCTGATCACCACTCCAATGAGATGCTAACACTGCAATTTCTCTTGCTCCCCTCTCTCCCCCGACCCAGACATGTTGAGAAAGTTACTCAGCCTCAATCACTGGACGCAGAAGACCAGTGAGAGCACCTTATCTCGGGACGAGAAGGGGGGTCTGAACCTTCGAGTGCTGGGCGGAGCGGAGTACGGGCAGCTCCTCTACTTGGCCGAGCCCCAGGAGGGGAAAGGCCGACACTTGGGCGGGAAGCTGCAAGCGGGTGACCTGCTCCTGGAGGTCAATGAGGCTCCAGTGTCCGGCCTCACGCAGAGGGACGCCCTGGGCTTGCTGGCAAACGTCACCGACCCAGTCCGAATCAAAACAGTGCCACAAGGTGAGGCTCTTAATCCCAGCTCGCGGGTTAATGTGTCCCCCTGTATGTGAATTCATGCCAGTTCATGTGAATCTCAAATGCGAGTTAATGCGGGTTAATGTGAGTTAATGCGCGTTGATGCTGGTTAATGCGGGTTAATGCAGGTCAATGCTGGTTAATGCGAGTCTCTAATGTGAGTTAATGCGAGTTAAAGCGAATTACTGCGAGTTAATGCGGGTTAATGTGAGTTAATGCATGCTTTTGTGAGTTAATGCGGGTTATTGCGAATTACTGAGAGTTAATTTGGGTTAATGCGAGTTAAAGAAGGTTAATGCGAGTTAATGCAAGTTAATGTGAGTCTCTAATGCGAGTTAATGTGAGTCTCTAATGCGAGTTAATGTGAGTCTCTAATGCGAGTTAATGTGAGTCTCTAATGCGGGTTAATGCGAGTTAATGCGAGTTAATGCGAGTTAATGCGGGCTAATGCTAGTTGATGCGGGTTGATGCGAGTTAATTCAGGTTAATGCAATTTAATTCGGGTTAATGCTGGTTAATGCGAATTACTGCGAGTTAATGCGGGTTAATTCGAGTTACTGCGGGTTATTGTGAGTTAATGCATGTTATTGTGAGTTAATGTGGGTTATTGCGAATTACTGCAAGTTAATTTGGATTAATGCGAGTTAAAGAAGGTTAATGCGAGTTAATGCGGGTTAATGCGGGTTAATGCGGGTTAATGCGAGTTAATGCGGGTTAATGCGAGTTAATGCTAGTTAATGCGGGTTAATGCGAGTTAATGCGAGTTATTGCGAGTTAATGCGGGTTAATGTGAGTCTCTAATGCAAGTTAATGCGGGTTAATGCAAGTTAATGCTAGTTAATGCGGGTTAATGCGAGTTAATGCGGGTTAATGTGAGTCTCTAATGCAAGTTAATGCGGGTTAATGCAAGTTAATGCGGGTTAATGCGTGTTAATGCGAGTTAATGCAGGTTAATGCGAGTTAATGCGGGTTAATGCAAGTTAATGCGGGTTAATGCAGGTTAATGCGGGTTAATGCGGGTTAATGCGAGTTAATGTGGGTTAATGCAAGTTAATGCGAATTATTTTGAATTAATGCGGGTTAATGCAAATTAATGCAGGTTAATGTGAGTTAATGCGGGTTAATGCTGGTTAATGCGAGTTAATGCGGGTTAATGTGAATTACTGCGAGTTTCTGCGAGTTAATGCGAGTTTCTGCGGGTTAATGCGAGTTTCTGCGGGTTAATGCGAGTTTCTGCGGGTTAAAGCGAGTTTCTGCGGGTTAATGCGAGTTGCTGCGGGTTATTCTGAGTTAATGCGAGTTAAAGAAGGTTATTGTGAGTTAATGCGGGTTATTGTGAGTTAATGCGGGTTATTGTGAATTAATGCGGGTTATTGTGAATTAATGCGGGTTAATGCGAGTTAAAGAAGGTTAATGCGAGTTAATGCGGGTTATTGTGAGTTAATGCGGGTTAAAGAAGTTTACTGCAGGTTAATGCGAGTTACTGCGGGTTAATGCGAGTTAATTTGGGTTAATGCGAGTTAAAGAAGGTTAATGCGAGTTATTGTGAGTTAATGCCAGTTAATGCGGGTAATTGCGAGTTATTGTGAATTAATGCGGGTTAATGCAAGTTAATGCGGGTTAATGCAAGTTAATGCGAGTTAATGCAGGTTAATACGGGTTAATGCGGGTTAATGCAGGTTAATGCGAGTTAATGTGGGTTAATGCAAGTTAATGCGAATTATTTTGAATTAATGCGGGTTAATGCAAATTAATGCAGGTTAATGTGAGTTAATGCGGGTTAATGCTGGTTAATGCGAGTTAATGCGTATTAATGTGAATTACTGCGAGTTTCTGCGGGTTAATGCGAGTTTCTGCGGGTTAATGCGAGTTTCTGCGGGTTAATGCGAGTTTCTGCGGGTTAATGCGAGTTGCTGCGGGTTATTCTGAGTTAATGTGAGTTAAAGAAGGTTATTGTGAGTTAATGCGGGTTATTGTGAGTTAATGCGGGTTATTGTGAATTAATGCGGGTTATTGTGAATTAATGCAGGTTAATGCGAGTTAAAGAAGGTTAATGCGAGTTAATGCGGGTTATTGTGAGTTAATGCGGGTTAAAGAAGTTTACTGCAGGTTAATGCGAGTTACTGCGGGTTAATGCGAGTTAATTTGGGTTAATGCGAGTTAAAGAAGGTTAATGCGAGTTATTGTGAGTTAATTCCAGTTAATGCGGGTAATTGCGAGTTATTGTGAATTAATGCGGGTTAATGCAAGTTAATGTGGATTAATGCAAGTTAATGCGAGTTAATGCTGGTTAATGCGAGTCTCTAATGCAGGTTAATGTGAGTTAATGCAGGTTAATGTGAGTTAATGCAGGTTATTGCGGGTTAATGCTGGTTAATGCGAGTCTCTAATGCGGGTTAATGCAAGTTAATGCGAGTCTCTAATGCGGGTTAATATGAGTTAATGCAGGTTAATATGAGTTAATGCAGGTTAATGTGAGTTAATGCGGGATAATGCGAGTTAAAGCGAATTATTTCGAATTAATGCGAGTTAATGCAAATTAATGCAGGTTAATGCGGGTTAATATAAGTTAACGTGGGTTAATGCGAGTTAAGGCATGTTAATACGTGTTAATGCGATTTAATGAGTGTTAATGCAAGTTAATGCGGGTTAATATAAGTTAATGTGGGTTAATGCGAATTAATGCGTGTTAAGGCGAGTTAAGGCGTGTTAACACGTGTTAATGCGAATTAATGTGTGTTAATGCGAGTTAATGAGGGTTAATGTGTCAGCCGGGGCTCAGTGGGCAGCACCCTCGCCTCTGAGTCAGAAGGTTGTGGGTTCAAGACCCACTCAAGAGACTTGAGCACAAAAATCTAGACTGACGCACCAGTGCCAGTACTGCGGGAGTGCCACACTGTCGGAGGGGCGGTACTCAGGGAGCGCCGCACTGTGGGAGGGGCGGTACTGAGGGAGTGTCGGAGGGGCAGTACTGAGGGAGCGCCACACTGTCGGAGGGGCGGTACTGAGGGAGCGCCACACTGTCGGAGGGACGGTACTGAGGGAGCGCCGCACTGTCGGAGGGGCGGTACTGAGGGAGCGCGCACTGTCGGAGGGGCGGTACTGAGGGAGCGCCGCACTGTCGGAGGGGCGTACTGAGGGAGCGCCGCACTGTCGGAGGGGCGTACTGAGGGAGCGCCGCACTGTCGGAGGGGCGGTACTGAGGGAGCGCCGCACTGTCGGAGGGGCGGTACTGAGGGAGCGCCGCACTGTCGGAGGGGCGGTACTGATGGAGCGCGCACTGTCGGAGGGGCGGTACTGAGGGAGCGCCGCACTGTCAGAGGGGCAGTACTGAGGGAGCGCCGCACTGTCGGAGGGGCGGTACTGAGGGAGCGCCGCACTGTCGGAGGGGCGGTACTGAGGGAGCGCCGCACTGTCGGAGAGCGGTACTGAGGGAGCGCCGCACTGTCGGAGGGGCGGTACTGAGGGAGCGCCGCACTGTCGGAGGGTCAGTACTGAGGGAGCGCCGCACTGTCGGAGGGGCAGTACTGAGGGAACGCCGCACTGTCGGAGGGTCGGTACTGAGGGAGCGCCGCACTGTCGGAGGGGCAGTACTGAGGGAACGCCGCACTGTCGGAGGGGCGGTACTGAGGGAGGGCCGCACTGTCGGAGGGGCGGTACTGAGGGAGCGCCACACTGTCGGAGGGACGGTACTGAGGGAGCGCCACACTGTCGGAGGGGCGTACTGAGGGAGCGCCGCACTGTCGGAGGGGCATACTGAGGGAGCGCCGCACTGTCGGAGGGGCGGTACTGAGGGAGCGCCGCACTGTCGGAGGGGCGGTACTGAGGGAGCGCCGCACTGTCGGAGGGGCGTACTGAGGGAGCGCCGCACTGTCGGAGGGGCATACTGAGGGAGCGCCGCACTGTCGGAGGGGCGGTACTGAGGGAGCGCCGCACTGTCGGAGGGGCGGTACTGAGGGAGCGCCGCACTGTCGGAGGGGCGGTACTGATGGAGCGCGCACTGTCGGAGGGGCGGTACTGAGGGAGCGCCGCACTGTCAGAGGGGCAGTACTGAGGGAGCGCCGCACTGTCGGAGGGGCGGTACTGAGGGAGCGCCGCACTGTCGGAGGGGCGGTACTGAGGGAGCGCCGCACTGTCGGAGAGCGGTACTGAGGGAGCGCCGCACTGTCGGAGGGGCGGTACTGAGGGAGCGCCGCACTGTCGGAGGGTCAGTACTGAGGGAGCGCCGCACTGTCGGAGGGGCAGTACTGAGGGAACGCCGCACTGTCGGAGGGTCGGTACTGAGGGAGCGCCGCACTGTCGGAGGGGCAGTACTGAGGGAACGCCGCACTGTCGGAGGGGCGGTACTGAGGGAGGGCCGCACTGTCGGAGGGGCGGTACTGAGGGAGCGCCGCACTGTCGGAGGGGCGGTACTGAGGGAGCGCCGCACTGTCGGAGGGGTGGTACTGAGGGAGTGCCGCACTGTCGGTGGGGCAGTACTGATAGAGCTTTACTCTGTCTCTAACCTGCGTTGTACCTGCCCTGGGAGTGTTTGATGGGACAGTGTAGAGGGAGCTTTACTCTGGATCTAACCCGTGCTGTACCTGCCCTGGGAGTGTTTGATGGGACAGTGTAGAGGGAGCTTTACTCTGTATCTAACGCCGTGCTGTTCCTGCCCTGGGAGTGTTTGATGGGACAGTGCAGAGGGAGCTTTACTCTGTATCTAACGCCGTGCTGTTCCTGTCCTGGGAGTGTTTGATGGGACAGTGTAGAGGGAGCTTTACTCTGTATCTAACCCGTACTGAGGGAGCACCGCACTATAAGAACATAAGAAATAGGAGCAGGAGTCGGCCATTCGGCCCTTTGAGCCTGCTCCGCCATTCAATGAGATCATGGCTGATCTTCTGCCTCAACTCCATTCTCCGGCCCTATCGTCATATCCCTTGATGCCTTTACTAGTCAGAAATCTATCAACTTCTGTTTTGAATATACCCAATGACTGAGCCTCCACAACCCTCTGGGATAGAGAATTCCAAAGATTCACCACCCTCTGTGTGAAGAAATTTCTTCTCATCTCAGTCCTGAATGGCCTACCCTTTATCCTGAGGCTGTGGCCCCTGGTTCTAGACTCCCCAGCCAAGGGAAACATTCTCCCAGCATCCACCCTATCAAGCCCTGTAATAATTTTGTATGCTTCAATGAGATTCCCCTCTCATTCTTCTGAATTCAAGAGAATACAGGCCTAGTTTACTCAATCTCTTCTCATACGACAGTCCCGCCATCCCAGGAATCAATCTCGTGAACCTTCGCTGCACTCCCTCTATGGCAAGTATATCCCTCCTTAGGTAAGGAGACCAAAATTGTACACAGTACTCCAGGTGTGGTCTCACCAAGGCCCTATATAATTGGAGTAAGACTTCTTTACTCCTGCACTGTCGGAGGTGCCGTCTTTCAATGAGACGTTAAACCGAGGCCCCACCTGCCCTCTCAGGTGGACGTAAAAGATCCCATGGCACTATTTCGAGAAGAGTAGAGGAGTTCTCCCTGGTGTCCTGGGCCAATATTTATCCATCTCTCAGCGTAACAAAAAAAAGGAATATCTGGTCATTATCACATTGCTGTTTGTGGGATCTTGCTGTGCACAAATTGGCTGCCGCGTTTCCTACTTTACAACAGTGACCACGCTCCAAAAAGTACTTCATTGGCTGTAAAGCGCTTTGAGACGTCCGGTGGTCGTGAAAGGCGCTGGAGAAATGCGAGTCTTTCTTTCTTCTTTCTTTAATGTGACTGTGTGTCAGTCTCTGTGTGTGAGACTCCGTGTGTGAGTGTGTGTGTGTGAGACTCCGTGTGTGTGAGTCTCTGTGTGTGAGACTCCGTGTGTGAGTGTGTGTGCGGTGTGCGTGAGTGTGTTTCAATCTGTGTGTGTATGTGTCTGTCTCGGTGTGTGAGACTCCGTGTGTGAGTGTGTGTGCGGTGTGCGTGAGTGTGTTTCAATCTGTGTGTGTATGTGTCTGTCTCGGTGTGTGCGTGCGAGTCTCTGTCTGTAATTGTGTGTGTGTGAGAGTCTGGCTGTGTGTGAGTCTGTGTGTGTTGGGGGTGTCTCTGTGTGTGAGTCTCTCTGTGTGTGTGAGTCTGTGTGTGTTGGGGGGGTCTCTGTGTGTGAGTCTCTGTGTGTTGGGGGGGTCTCTGTGTGTGAGTCTCTCTGTGTGTGAGTCTGTGTGTGTTGGGGGGGTCTCTGTGTGTGTGAGTCTCTGTGTGTGAGTCTGTGTGTGTTGGGGGGGTCTCTGTGTGTGAGTCTCTGTGTGTTGGGGGGGTCTCTGTGTGTGAGTCTCTCTGTGTGTGAGTCTGTGTGTGTTGGGGGGGTCTCTGTGTGTGTGAGTCTCTGTGTGTGAGTCTGTGTGTGTTGGGGGGGTCTCTGTGTGTGAGTCTCTGTGTGTGTGAGTCTGTGTGTGTTGGGGGGGTCTCTGTGTGTGTGAGTCTCTGTGTGTGTGTGAGTCTGTGTGTGTTGGGGGGGTCTCTGTGTGTGTGAGTCTCTGTGTGTGAGTCTGTGTGTGTTGGGGGGGTCTCTGTGTGTGTGAGTCTCTGTGTGTGTGTGAGTCTGTGTGTGTTGGGGGGGTCTCTGTGTGTGTGAGTCTCTGTGTGTGAGTCTGTGTGTGTTGGGGGGGTCTGTGTGTGTGAGTCTGTGTGTGTTGGGGGGTCTCTGTGTGTGAGTCTGTGTGTGTGTGAGTCTCTGTGTGTGTGAGTCTGTGTGTGTGAGTCTGTGTGTGTTGGGGGGGGTCTCTGTGTGTGAGTCTGTGTGTGTGTGAGTCTCTGTGTGTGTGAGTCTGTGTGTGTTGGAGGGGTCTCTGTGTGTGTGAGTCTCTGTGTGTGTTGGGGGGGTCTCTGTGTGTGTGAGTCTCTGTGTGTGTGAGTCTGTGTGTGTTGGGGGGGTCTGTGTGTGTGAGTCTGTGTGTGTTGGGGGGTCTCTGTGTGTGAGTCTGTGTGTGTGTGAGTCTGTGTGTGTGTGAGTCTGTGTGTGTGAGTCTGTGTGTGTGAGTCTGTGTGTGTTGGGGGGGTCTCTGTGTGAGTCTCTGTGTGTGTGAGTCTGTGTGTGTTGGGGGGGTCTCTGTGTGTGAGTCTCTGTGTGTGAGTCTGTGTGTGTTGGGGGGGTCTCTGTGTGTGTGAGTCTCTGTGTGAGTGAGTCTCTATGTGAGTGAGTCTCTGTGTGTGTGAGTCTGTGTGTGTTGGGGGGGTCTGTGTGTGTGTGAGTCTGTGTGTGTGTGAGTCTCTGTGTGTGTGAGTCTGTGTGTGTTGGGGGGGTCTCTGTGTGTGTGAGTCTGTGTGTGAGTGTGTGTGTGTGTGTTGGGGGGTCTCTGTGTGTGTGAGTCTCTGTGTGAGTGAGTCTGTGTGTGTGTGAGTCTGTGTGTGTTGGGTGGGTCTGTGTGTGTGAGTGTGTGTCGGGGGTTTGTCTGTGTGTGAGTGTGTGTCGGGGGTTTGTCTGAGTGTGTGTCGGGGGTTTGTCTGTGTGAGTGTGTGTCGGGGGTTTGTCTGTGTGTGAGTGTGTGTCGGGGGTTTGTCTGAGTGTGTGTCGGGGGTTTGTCTGTGTGTGAGTGTGTGTCGGGGGTTTGTCTGAGTGTGTGTCGGGGGTTTGTCTGTGTGTGAGTGTGTGTCGGGGGTTTGTCTGTGTGTGAGTGTGTGTCGGGGGTTTGTCTGTGTGTGAGTGTGTGTCGGGGGTTTGTCTGTGTGTGAGTGTGTCGGGGGTTTGTCTGAGTGTGAGTGTGTGTCGGGGGTTTGTCTGAGTGTGTGTCGGGGGTTTGTCTGTGTGTGAGTGTGTGTCGGGGGTTTGTCTGTGTGTGAGTGTGTGTCGGGGGTTTGTCTGAGTGTGTGTCGGGGGTTTGTCTGTGTGTGAGTGTGTGTCGGGGGTTTGTCTGTGTGTGAGTGTGTGTCGGGGGTTTGTCTGTGTGTGAGTGTGTGTCGGGGGTTTGTCTGTGTGTGAGTGTGTGTCGGGGGTTTGTCTGTGTGTGAGTGTGTGTCGGGGGTTTGTCTGTGTGTGAGTGTGTGTCGGGGGTTTGTCTGTGTGTGAGTGTGTGTCGGGGATTTGTCTGTGTGTGAGTGTGTGTCGGGGGTTTGTCTGTGTGTGAGTGTGTGTCGGGGGTTTGTCTGAGTGTGTGTCGGGGGTTTGTCTGTGTGTGAGTGTGTGTCGGGGGTTTGTCTGTGTGTGAGTGTGTGTCGGGGATTTGTCTGTGTCTGAGTGTGTGTCGGGGGTTTGTCTGTGTGTGAGTGTGTGTCGGGGGTTTGTCTGTGTGTGAGTGTGTGTCGGGGGTTTGTCTGTGTCTGAGTGTGTGTCGGGGGTTTATCTGTGTCTGAGTGTGTGTCGGGGGTTTGTCTGTGTGTGAGTGTGTGTCGGGGGTTTGTCTGTGTGTGAGTGTGTGTCGGGGGTTTGTCTGTGTCTGAGTGTGTGTCGGGGGTTTGTCTGTGTCTGAGTGTGTGTCGGGGGTTTGTCTGTGTGTGAGTGTGTGTTGGGGGTTTGTCTGTGTGTGAGACTCCGTGTGAGTGTATGTGTTCGGGGGGTGTCGAGACCGGGCATGAGCTGATTCTCCCTCACCTGCTGTCCCCTCAGGTTCCCAGTTGAACTGTGACCTGCGGCACTTCCTCAAACAGGTGTTCACTAAAGGCTCGGCGGACTTGGATCTCCAGGAGCGGATTCGCCAGAACCTGTACATCCGAGCAGTGCCATGTGAGTAGTGAGAGTGCCCGGACAATGCCCAGAGACTGGAACATCACCCGGGGAGCGGGGGGAAGACCCGGGAGGGTGAGGGCAATCAGGACATCGTGTGCTGTGATGCCAAACTGTGGGAGGAAGGAATTGGTGAGGGAGAGATTCAGAGAAACATCAAAACATGGAGACCAATTTGTTTTGCTCTATTTGGTTGCGTTACTGATTCCTGTTTGATGAGGACAGTGTAGAGTGAGCTTTACTCTGTATCTAACCCGTGCTGTACCTGCCCTGGGAGTGTTTGATGGGACAGTGTAGAGGGAGCTTTACTCTGTATCTAACCCATGCTGTACCTGCCCTGGGAGTGTTTGATGGGACAGTGTAGAGGGAGCTTTACTCTGTATCTAACCCGTGCTGTACCTGCCCTGGGAGTGTTTGATGGGACAGTGTAGAGGGAGCTTTACTCTGTATCTAACCCCGTGCTGTACCTGCCCTGGGAGTGTTTGATGGGACAGTGTAGAGGGAGCTTTACTCTGTATCTAACCCCGTGCTGTACCTGCCCTGGGAGTGTTTGATGGGACAGTGTAGAGGGAGCTTTACTCTGTATCTAACCCCGTGCTGTACCTGCCCTGGGAGTGTTTGATGGGACAGTGCAGAGGGAGCTTTACTCTGTATCTAATCCGTGCTGTACCTGCCCTGGGAGTGTTTGATGGGGACAGTGTAGAGGGAGCTTTACTCTGTATCTAACCCGTGCTGTACCTGCCCTGGGAGTGTTTGATGGACAAAATTGAGAGGTCGCACAACACCAGGTTATAGTCCAACAGTTTTATTTGAAATCACAAGCTTTCGGAGCTATCGATTGCTCCTTCCTCAGGTGAAGTAAATTAGATACAGAATCGCCAAAGCATATATAGATAGAGAACAAAGCATGTGTACCTTACAATTGCAGACCACTAAATTAAATCATCCTGACTATCTGCCGAGGTGTGATAAAGTTAATTAAGTCAGCCAGGAAGGTACCACATCAAAGACATAGCAAGATACAACTGAGACAATGAGGTGTAGTCGCAGGGGTTCTAACGTGTCAAAAGCTGCCGTCTGTATGTAAAACGAAAAGCTTTAAAACTTTTTACTTTTTTACTGGGAAAATTTTTACTTTTTTACTGGGAATCACATCTGTGAACAAGCCAACGACGACTCGAGTCCGGATCACGTCATGTATCGTGACATAAACCCAAGATCCCGGTTTGATGGGACAGAGTAGAGGGAGCTTTACTCTGTATCTAACCCGTGCTGTACCTGCCCTGGGAGTGTTTGATGGGACAGTGTAGAGGGAGCTTTACTCTGTATCTAACCCCGTGCTGTACCTGCCCTGGGAGTGTTTGATGGGGACAGTGTAGAGGAAGCTTTACTCTGTATCTAACCCGTGCTGTACCTGCCCTGGGAGTGTTTGATGGGACAGTGTAGAGGGAGCTTTACTCTGTATCTAACCCGTGCTGTAGCTGCCCTGGGAGTGTTTGACGGGGTCAGTGTAGAGGGAGCTTTACTCTGTATCTAACCCGTGCTGTACCTGCCCTGGGAGTGTTTGATGGGACAGTGTAGAGGGAGCTTTACTCTGTACCTAAGGAGAAGGAGGCCCCGAGAGGCTTGGTATAAATCGGAGGAACAAAGAAACAAAGGCATGGCAGTGTGTGTGACGGACACGCCTTGAGCAAACACAAAACTTTCATGGATTGAGGCAGTTCGGCCCTGGAACACAGTCAGCAGTGCTGGGCCCGTCCACCACACAGGCAGCCTGCCTGGGTCCTCCTCGCTCTCCCAGTTCCCGGGAGGCTCACGTTCTTTGACCCGTCCGCGGATCTGCTGAGAGTATTTCAGGTGCCCCTCCGACAGTGCAGTGCTCCCTCGGTACCGCCCCTCCGACAGTGCGGCGCTCCCTCAGTACTGCCCCTCCGACAGTGCTGCGCTCCCTCAGTACCGCCCCTCCGACAGTGCGGCGCTCCTTCAGTACCGCCCCTCCGACAGTGCGGCGCTCCCTCAGTACCGCCCCTCCGACAGTGCGGCGCTCCCTCAGTACCGCCCCTCCGACAGTGCGGCGCTCTCCCTCAGTACCGCCCCTCCGACAGTGCGGCGCTCCCTCAGTACTGCCCCTCCGACAGTGCGGCGCTCCCTCAGTACCGCCCCTCCGACAGTGCGGCGCTCCCTCAGTACCGCCCCTCCGACAGTGCGGCGCTCCCTCAGTACTGCCCCTCCGACATAAGAACATAAGAACATAAGAAATAGGAGCAGGAATAGGCCACTTGGCCCCTCGAGCCTGCTCCGCCATTCAATAAGATCATGGCTGGTCTTGGGCTCAAAGCCACTTCCCAGTTGCTCCCCATAACCCTTCACTCCTTTATCTTGCAAAAATCTGTCTATCTCCACCTTAAATGTATTTAATGACCCAGCCTCCACGGCTCTCTGGGGCAGAGAATTCCACAGATTTACGACCCTCTGAGTGAAGAAATTCCTCCTCATCTCAGTTCTAAAAGGGTGACCCTTTATTCTGAAATTATGCCCCCGAGTTCTAGATTTCCCCACGAGGGGAAACATCCTCTCTCCATCTACCCTGTTGAGCCCCCTCAGTATCTTATATGTTTCAATAAGATCACCTCTCATTCTTCTAAATTCCAATGAGTATAGGCCCAGCCTGCTCAACCTTTCCTCATAAGTCAACCCCCTCATCTCTGGAATTAACCTCGTGAATCGTCTCTGAACTGCCTCCAACGCAAGTATATCGTTCCTTAAATAAGGAGACCAAAACTGTACGCAGTACTCCAGGTGTGGTCTCACCAATACCCTGTACAGTTGTAGCAGGACTTCCCTGCTTTTATACTCCAACCCCTTTGAAATAAAGGCCAACATTCCATTTGCCTTTTTGATTACTTGCTGTACCTGCATGCTAACTTTTTGTGTTTCATGCACAAGGACCCCCAGGTCCCTGTGAACTGTAGCATTTTTTAATCCCTCTCCATTTAAATAATAATTTGCTTTTTTATTTTTCCTGCCAAAGTATATAACCTCGCACTTTCCCACATTATACTCCATCTGCCAAATGTTTGCCCACTCACCTAGCCTGTCTATATCCCTTTGCAGGTTCTTTGAGTCCTCTGCACAACTTGCTTTCCCATCCATCTTTGTATCATCCGCAAACTTGGCTACATTACACTCCGTCCCTTCATCCAAGTCATTAATGTAGATTGTAAATAGTTGAGGCCCCAGCACCGATCCCTGTGGCACCCCACTAGTTACAGTTTGCCAACCGGAAAATGACCCATTTATCCTGACTCTCTGCTTTCTGTTAGTTAGCCAATCCTCTATCCATGCTAATATATTATCCCCAATTCCGTGAGCTCTTATCTTATACAGTAACCTTTTATGTGGCACCTTATCAAATGCCTTCTGGAAATCCAAATACACTACATCCACTGGTTTACCTTTATCCACCCTGCTCGTTACCTCCTCAAAGAACTCCAGCAAATTTGTTAAATATGATTTCCCTTTCCTAAAACCATGCTGACTCTGCCTGACTGCATTATGATTTTCCAAATGCCCTGCTACTGCTTCCTTAATGAAGGACTCCAGCATTTTCCCAACGACAGATGTTAGGCTAACTGGTCTATAGTTTCCTGCTTTCTGTCTCCCTCCTTTCTTAAATAGGGGTGTTACATTTGCGGTTTTCCAATCCGTTGGGACCTCTCCAGAGTCCAGGGAATTTTGGTATATTGCAACCAGTGCATCACTATCTCTGCAGCCACTTCTTTTAAGACCCTGGGATGCAGGCCATCTGGTCCAGGGGACTTGTCATCTTTTAGTCCCATTATTTTACCAAGTACTATTTCCTTAGTGATAGTGATTGACTTTAGTTCCCCCTCCCTGTGGCCCCTTGATTATCCATTATTGGGATATTGTTAGTGTCTTCTACCGTGAAGACAGATACAAAATATTTGTTCAGAGTCTCTGCCATTTCCCCGTTCCCCATTATTAATTCCCCAGTCTCATCCTCTAAGGGACCAATGTTTACTTTAGCTACCCTCTTCCTTTTTATATACCTGTAGAAGCTCTTACTATCTGTTTTAATGTTTCTTGCCAGTTTACTCTCATAATTCATCTTCTCTCTCTTTATTATTTTTTTCGTCATCCTTTGCTGGTTTTTAAACATTTCCCAATCCTCTGGTCTCCCACCAATCTTGGCAACATTGTATGCCTTCGTTTTCAATTTGATACCATCCTTTACTTCCTTAGTTAGCCACAAATGGTGCTCCCTTCTCTTAAAATCTTTCTTTCTCACTGGAATATATTTTTGTTGAGAGTTCTGAAATATCTCCTTCAATGTCCGCCACTGCATTTCAACTGTCTTACCCTTGAATTTATTTTTCCAGTCCACTTTAGCCAGTTCTGCCCTCATGCCACTGTAATTGCCTTTTGTTTAAGATCAGGACACTGGTTTGAGTTACAACTTTCTCACCCTCCAACTGAATTTGAAATTCAACCATGCTATGATCACTCTTTCCTAGAGGATCCTTTACTATGAGATCATTTATTAATTCTGTCTCATTACATAGTACCAGATCCAAGATAGCCTGCTCCCTGGTTGGTTCCATTACATACTGTTCTAGGAAAACATCCCGGATACACTCTATGAACTCCTCCTCCAGGCTACCATGGCCCATTTGATTTGTCCAATCAATATGGAGATTAAAATCACCCATGATTATTACTGTACCTTTTTTACAGGCCTCCATTATTTGTTGATTTATACTCTGTCCGACAGTATTGCTACTGTTTGGGGGCCTGTAGACTACGCCCACCAGAGACTTTTTCCCTTTATTATTGTTTATCTCCACCCAAACCGATTCTACATCTTGATCTTCTGAGCCAATATCACTTCTCACCACTGCACTGATCCCATCCTTTACCAACAAAGCCACCCCACCTCCCTTTCCTTTCTGTCTGTCCTTCCGAATTGTCAAATACCCTGGAATATTCAGTTCCCAGCCCTGATCACCTTGCAACCACGTCTCTGTAATGGCGATCAGATCATAGCCATTTGTATCTATTTATGCCGTCAACTCATCTATCTTGTAACGAATGCTGTGTGCATTCAGATATAGAGCTTTTAACTTTGTCTTTTTACCATTTCATAGAAACATAGAAGATAGGAGCAGGAGTCAGCCATTCGGCCCCTCGAGCCTGCTCCGCCATTCGATGAGATCATGGCTGATCATCCAAACTCAGTACCCTGTCCCTGCCTTCTCCCCATATCCCTTGATCCCTTTAGCTTTAAGAAATATATCTAACTCATTCTTGAATATATTTAGTGACTTGGCCTAAACTACCTTCTGTGGTAGAGAATTCCACAGGTTCACCACTCTCTGGGTGAAGAAATTCCTCCTCATTTCTGTCCTAAATGGCTTACCCCCTATCCTTAGATTATGACCCCTGGTTCTGGACTCTCCGACCATTGGGAACATTCTTCCTGCATCTAGTTTGTCCAGACCTGTCAGAATTTTATATGTTTCGATGAGATCCCCTCTCATTCTTCTATACTCCAGCGAGTATAAGCACAATCGACCCAATCTCTCCTCATATGTCATTCCTGCCATCCCAGGTATCAGCCTTGTGAATCTTCGCTGCACTTCTTCCATGGCAAGAACATCCTTCCTCAGATAAGGCGACCAAAACTGCACACAATACTCAAGGTGTGGTCTCACCAAGGCCCTGTCTCCTTGTTTTGGCCCCATTTTCTGTTGCACTCTTATTTTTAAACATTCTGTCCCTTCCTGTTACACTCTGGTTATTATTTCCCCCATCTCTATCCTGCTCAATTGCTTTCTCATTTCTCATTGACTTTTTAAATTTCCCGCTCACCTGAACCCTCCCCCCCACTATTTAGTTTAAAGCCCTCTCTACAGCCCTAGTTATTCGATTCGCCAGGACTCTAGCCCCAGCATGGTTCAAGTGAAGCCCGTCCAAATGGAACAGCTCCCTCTTATCCCAGTACTGGTGCCAGTGCCCCACAAATCGAAACCCATTTCTCCCACACCAGTCTTTGAGCCACTCCTTCATTTCTCTGATCTTATTTACTTGATGCAAATTTACTCGTGGCTCAGGTAGTAATCCCGAGATTATTACCTTTGTGGTTCTGCTTTTTAATTTAGCCCCTAGCTGCTCATACTCCCTCAGCAGAACCTCTTTCTTTGTCCTACCTATGTCATTGGTGCCTACGTGGACCATGACAACTGGATCCTCCCCCTCTCACTCCAAGTTCCTCTCCAGCCCAGAGGAGATGTCCTTAACCCTGGCAGGCAACACAGCCTTCGGGACTCACGCTCTCGGCTGCAGAGAACAGTGTCTATCCCCCTAACTATACTATCCCCTATCACTACTACATTTCTTTTTACTCCCCCCACTTGAATGGCTCCCTGTACCACGGTGCTGTGGTCAGTTTGCTCATTCTCCCTGCAGTCCCTGGCCTCGTCCACACAGGGAGCAAGAATCTCGTACCTGTTGGACAAGGCCAAGGGCTGAGGCTCCTCCACCACTACCTCCTGGATCCTAATACCTGCCTCGCTTGTAGTCACACCCTCCTGTCCCTGACCATGGGCCAAATTGGAAGTAATTACTCTAGTGGGTGTGACTGCCTCCTGGAACTTAGTGTCCAGGTAACGCTCCCCCTCCCTAATGCGTCGCAGTGTCTGAATCTCGGACTCCAGCTCATCAACTCTGAGCCAAAGTTCCTCGAGCCGCCAACAGTTGCTGCAGATGTGGTCGCCCTGGACCTCAATGGTGTCCACCAGCTCCCACATGCAACAACAACAACACATTGCCTGGTCTCCCATCTCAATTAATTAATTAATTTTAAAATTTGGAACACGTATATCTTTTAATCTACACCAAGGCACTTAAATTTAGACACCCAAGTTTGGAAAAAAAGCGAGAAATATAGAAATACTCACCAACCAATCACTTTCTGGAGTCGTCACACTTCGATTACTTTTTACTTCTTTACACTCACCGGTCTGTTGTAGCCGCTCTCCTAGGCTCCCGCTGCTTTGATAGCACCAAACTCTCAGCAGTGAACTCTCTACAGTGCGGCGCTCCCTCAGTACTGCCCCTCCGACAGTGCAGCACTCCCTCAGTACTGCCCCTCCGACAGTGCGGCGCTCCCTCAGTACCGCCCCTCCGACAGTGCAGCACTCCCTCAGTACTGCCCCTCCGACAGTGCGGCGCTCCCTCAGTACCGCCCCTCCGACAGTGCGGCTCTCCCTCAGTACCGCCCCTCCGACAGTGCGGCTCTCCCTCAGTACCGCCCCTCCGACAGTGCGGCGCTCCCTCAGTACCGCCCCTCCGACAGTGCAGCGCTCCCTCAGTACCGCCCCTCCGACAGTGCGGCGCTCCCTCAGTACCGCCCCTCCGACAGTGCGGCGCTCCCTCAGTACTGCCCCTCCGACAGTGCGGCGCTCCCTCAGTAATGGCA